>RJWJ010008700.1:0-52547 GCA_004363605.1 Indri indri
AAAGATGGGTGTATTACAAATGAAAAACACAGAGAAAATGCTTTCATCACTCCACTTAGGCAGTAAGATACCAGCCAGCTGAGAACTGCTGTAAACAAGACTCTCCAACAGAGGACAAAAGATTCAAGAATTGTGTACTATATAAAGGGCAGTTCCAGCAGGCTTGGGCAGCTTTATAGGCAACAGCATAGCAGAAACATAGCCTCACACAGGCTGAAACTAAGGCACTAAAGAGGTGAGCAAGAGCTGCTGTACATCACAGCATCCTCAACAGCACAGGACTAATAAAAGGTTCTTTCCCCCAAGCCCCGGGGTAAAACCTGAGGCTGTTTATTATGGCTCCAAAGGTCAAAATTAATAGTATGAATTGAGTCGTCTTCTTGCTCTTTGAAACTCCTTGTCAAGTGGCACAGCCAGCTGGGCACACAACTCTGATATGCAGATCATAAGGTTTGTGAACAGATACAATGAATTACAAATGAGCTCAGCATATCGTATTTCAACTCTCTAATGGGCAGGAAGGTCTCTCTCTTTTATACCCAAACACTGTCCAAATGCCTCCTCTTATATCTTATAGTCCATTTGAGGCCCATTTAAGCACCTCGAGAATCCGTATTACATCTTATTAGCAAATGACTCTGGAAGTCAACTTAAAAATTTTTTAAATTGCAATTATCCTAAGGACAGGGTAGGGTAGTAACTATACAACAAAAATAATATTAGCTACCAAGATGTTAAATATTTACATATATTATTTCATTTGATCCCCACCCATTCAAAAAAAGAGTATTGATATTTTCATTTTAAAGATGAGCAAACTGAGGTATGAGGAGGTTAAGTCATTCGTCCAGATCTACCTCACACTAATACCCACCCTCTGAATCTCATACTGCCTATGCCAATGGACTATGAAGAAAATGGTTGAATGAGACTTTTCATTCACTCATTAAGGAACATGTATAATATTTACATACCAGGCTGTATCTGTCATCCTTACTAGAACTGAAAATAAGATTTCTCAAAGGAAAAACAGTTTATTTACCAAGGAAGCTGACCTCTATGAAGAGAAGATATCAAACAGTGCTTTTCTATTTCAGAATTAAAGATAAGAAAGAATAAATGGAAATGGTAATGCATTACCAAATTATTACCCAAAATAGAAGAAAGGGCACTAAAAGATGACCTTTCCTTTGAGTTGAAGAAAATCCCAAACTGCTGTGAAACACTCAAAAACTACAACTGGTGACTTGTGCATCATACAGATGCAACTGACCTGTGTGTAGCAGTTGATAAGTTCTAGTTATCACTCCCTATAGGTAATGATGGTGAGAAACACTATCCTTCACAAGCAATAAATCTCTCATTTTGGGGAAAGCTGCCTGCAGCACTAGTCTCCTTATTACAAATTTGTGACTGTGCCCTTGACAACAATATCTCTGCATCTACGAGAATACCACTCACACCATCTGCTATTTGAGCAGCAGCAATTCTTAACACCAAGTATTGCTATTAAAATAAATAGCAAATCCCAATACTAGCAACCAAAACAACAAAACCAAAACAGTTGGTTTATGATTTCATCCACACACACAGCTAACTACCCACACATCCACCCAACAAAACTCTGCTCCCCCCATTTATTGATAACAATGTGATGGGCGCTGTGCTAGATACTAACACTCTTCCTCGCCTGCAGCAAGCTCTCCAAAGTCCAGAGGCCTGTAAGGAAGGGTGCACACAATACCAAAGCACAGAGCTCATGCGATTATGAAATCAAGTCCCTATTAAGCAAATTACAAAGCACCAGTCATAAAACCATATGCATTCAGGGCAACAGTTCCTAACCCTGGCTGCATATTAATCACCTGGGGAGCTTTAAAATAATGCCAATGCCTGGGCCTCATCCCAAACCAATTAAAACAGAATCTCTGGAAGTGGGGCCCAGCATGGATCTATTTTTTAAAGGTTCTCATGTGATTCCAAAGTGCAGCCAGGATTGAAAACCAGCAAAGTTGAGTATTTCTAGAGTGATATTTCTGAAATCCACAAGTCTATTAGACAGTGCAAAGATCACAAAACTCTCCCTCTCATCCACTGCACCTGCCATCTGGGCTGTCTTCAAATGATCCATCAATAAAGTGTTATTTTAAAATTATGGTCCCATTATTTATTTGTTTATAGCAATGAAAAACTAAACAAAAGAGTACCTGGAGGTCACTCATCACCCCCCAAGGTCCCCAGGCCTATTCTGAGAACCAGAGCTATATGTGGCTGTAGCAGCGAGGAAGGGTTGAAAAGCCCTGGCTCTCATGCAGTAGTTGAGTGCTTGGGAGAACACAATTGGCGATGTCCAGGCAAGCAGAAGCCTCAGCTCAGTAACCTGACAGGAGGGAGTCTTCATAGTTCAGGCATGATTATCAAACTCTTTGTGCTCTTAAAGGAGAGTAATTATAGGCATGTGAAAAAAGGGAAGCGCTCCCTGAGGAACTCTTCCTCACATGCTTCCCAAGAGGCAGCAGGGCCATTAAAAATTCCATGATGAAGAGGAAAAACAGCCTGGGAACAGCCAGGAGGCAATACAGCAAATTAATACACCAGCCCTCCTCGGGGAAAGCTGTGATAAAACAGGAAACACTTCTCTCTTTGCAAAATAAAATTATACCACTAATGATAACATAGTCACCACACACACACACAAATCGTTCTAATGATGGGTGTGAAATTCCCAATGCTGCCCAGATGCTTTGAAAGAAATCTTTGCCTACTACAAATAAAATGGGACAAGAAAGAGATAAAATTTCCATTCGAAACAATTTTTAGTTCAGTCATTCACCTGCCTCTTCCATACCTCCACTACTCCTTGACATTCCCTCCTTGGTGCCAGGCTTTTGCTAAACAGTCCACTCTTGGCAAAGCCCGCTGCAAAAAGAATCCAATCTCATCAGTTCACCACACTGGAGCTAGACGGCTCCTTCTCCACTGACCCCTTGCTGGACAGGGGCCCACACGACTTCAAAGGAGGGAGAGGTAGCCCTGAGAGCTCAGTGTTTCATCCTTCCCATTTTCAAACACTGTGTAGAGGTTGCTTGCACTGATCATTTCCCACAGAGCAGTGGTTGCCAAACTCTATTGACTGCGCATCCTTGTGAGTAAAAAAACTCAAGGAAACATTATATATTTATTTAATAATACATATACATAAAATAGAAATATGTGCTACTAGACTAATATATGTATAATTTAAAACCAAAAGAAAATTTCAAGCATAAGATAATAAATAAATGTAAGTTTAAAATTTTTCTTCCCCTACTCACCCCAAAGAACCTTCATGCGTGCAACCCACTTAGTATCTACTGCCCTGGGAGTGACGTCTAAACGTAAGGACAAAGATGACATACAATTGCCCACATTCTCTCTCCTTTGCTTTTAGCAATGATCTCAGGCAACGAGCAATATTTCCCTAGAACTGACTGCACCAGAAACACAGTTGAGACTTCCTTATGTTTCCAAGTCCAGCCACAAACACTGTCAGGCAAGAGAGTGAAATAATGATGTGGATAATGACATACACAAAGAAACAAGAAGCTGACACCCAGTCCAGCCACAGGATGAAGCTTTTAAAGGAAACAGAAAACCTGACAAAAGCACAGATACTGATCTCAGCACAGCACAGCTCTAGGTAGCAGAGTTTGTAAAGGGAAGAGGGCAAAGTAATCCACTTTCAGCATCTGGCATGATATGGTGATACTCACGTAGTCTTCCCAGAGGTAAACACAGGCATCATTCTATTCGGTATTAAGATAAAAACCTGAGGACTGCTTTCCTATGGATTAAAATCTTGTGTCTTCCAAGATGGCTTGAGTACCACCACCTCTCAGAAAAGCTCCCTGAGCCCCTAAGTTAGGAGCCCCTCCTCTGTGCTTCATATCATTCACACACAAGCTTTTATGGTAATTGTCAATTTCCATACTCATGAGACTGTAAGCTCCTTGAGGGCAGTACCTAAACAAAGAGCCTGGCACACAGTAGGAAGTCAGCAAATGTTGAATGAATGAATGACAAACAGCATGCTACTGAAAAAAAGGCTTTACAGCAGTAGTTTGTATCATTCCACAATTTTCCACATTCTTAAGAACACCATCTGTGATGGTCTCTTTTCATAAGACTTTCCCCACAGAAATACTTCTTTTCCAGTAGAAAGATCTGGCAGTAGGTTACGGTACTGAGTTTATTATTAATATCATAGTCCATAGCATACGTTCTAACTCAAAATCTAGGAATGTATGCACTTAAAAACTTATGAGGAAAAAAAAAATCCTCATAACCTTGGAGAGAAATTCTTTGTGCCACCAGAAATAATAAAAGTTTTTTGGTCCAGCCTATTAACTGCTCTTTTGTGATAACATCCCTGCTAGGGGATATTACCATTAAAACTATATTTATTTCCCATGTCTCCTAACTTAAGAGAATTTATATTGAGAGGCACAGTAGTCATTCATTTGACAAATATATACTGAATGCCTAGCAAGTGCCAAACACTGTGTTAGGTGATAGGGATTTATCAGGCAACAAGACAAGGTCCTTGCAGTTTGATGCTTACATTCTGGTAAAAGAGACTATGAAAAAAGTAAGGGAAAAAAAAACCTACAACCCACCCAAAATAAGCTAATGAGACTGTGACAAGAGCCACAGAGGAAATAGATAATGAGCAGAAAGTGCCTGAGGTGGCCCCTTTAGATAGGATGGTCTGAGTGTTCCTCTCCAAGGAGGTGGCACCTGAGTTGAGACAAGCAGCAGCTCAAAGACGGTTTTCCAGGCAAAAGGAACAAGTGCACAGGTTCCGAGGCAGGAAAGGATTGCCATTTTTGAAGAACAAAAGGGAGCTCCGTGGTACAGCTTCATCTCTCCCTCAGAGAGGGGGGAAATGATACGAAAAGAAGCCGGACATGTAGGGAGAAGTGAGATTGTGCAGGGTTTTTTGCAGGTCATGGCAAGCAACATTAATAATGTTCTTTGAAGATGGGGCTTTTAGCAGCAGAAATAATATGAAATATGAGCCAGAAGACTTAGGTCAAAGTTGAGATTTAATCACATACAAGCCATGTGATCACAGGAAAGATACATCACCACTCTGCCTCAGTTTCTACATCTGTAAAACGTCTATTTACCACAAAAGATTGTTATAAGGATCAAAGTGGACACTACACACAAACGTACTTTATAATTTGAGGTGTTATAAAAAGGAATATGGCATTGTCCATAACAGCCACAGAAGGTAATTACCTGGCAGAGCAGTGTGCTGGTGAGCATCTTCGGTGAGAAGCATCCGCAAGAACATCCAGGGAGTAGAGAGGAGAGAGGGGATTAAACTGCAGGAATAAATAAGATTATTTCAGTACGGCTTGTATGAAACGGACTTAATCCTTAAGGGTAATCTACTATTTTACCTTTCCCCTTTGACTGTCCAATTCTTTTGCTATACCAAACATAAACATCATTCAATAAAGCTGCACGTATTTAACAGTGTGCCCATGAATGTGCCACACCTGACCTAGCAAACCTCAAAAACACAGTTCCTTATTAAACAACAATTTTTCAAAAACTTCAGACAGACAATAATCGCTTAAAGGGCAAAAGACAGTACTTTCCAAGTGACACAACAGGAACTTACACCTACTGATTATCAACTGTGGATCAGTCCTTGTTCTCAAGATTAGCATGAAATTACCTTTTCATTTCCTTATCCTGGCAAATGTTTCCAAGAACAATGGGTTAAGCACATACCAGCAGCACAGTACAGAGGAAAGAAAACTAGACTAAGAATTAGAATATCTTAACTTTTAGTCCCAATCTACCACTGAGTTGCTGTGTGTTAAAAATTTCATAATCTCTGAGCTTTATACTATCCGCATCTGTAAAATGGACATATCACTATGTGTATTACCTATTTTACAGGGTTATTGTGAGGGCTAAATGAAATATTGCTTTCAGGTTATAAATTAATTTCAGTTTCTCATCTATAAAACATCTATGAACTTCAAAGGTGGTTGTGAAGATCAAATGAAATACTATATATAAAAGCACCTCACTTCATGTTTGCTAGCTTTCTTTGGACGTTTTCCACAATAAATAGTCCTCTCTCAAAAATTTAGAATGTAATACATTTGGATATACGAAGACTGGAAGACAAAAACTGGAAGAACTTTGAATGGTAACTTCAAAAGTACTTAAAAAGAACAAAAATTAAGCAACTACCTATAGAGGTTCCAGTCTCAGTTCTATCTACCAGCTGCAGGATTTTGGGTAAACGGTATGAATCTTACGGACTTCTAGTTCATCATCTGTAAATAACAGATCTGGACCAGGTGATCACCTGTGATGCAAACATGATTAGTATCCTAGCTTAGAATTCCCCAAACTGCAGTCTCTTACATATCACCTGCATGACTTTTTCCTTATCTTCCTTTCCTTTCCTTATCTTTCCTTATCATCTGCACTACTGTTTACTTAGTATTTTTCTTTGTATCAATTACTTTTACTCAGCCTTGTCCTTACTATGTTGCCATGAAATAACAAGTTTTATATAATGGTTGTGTTTTCTAATACATATTACAATGCACAACTTAAAGATTATATGTCTACATGCCACCTAAAATCATCTCATACATATATACAAGTTATGTCTTTCACTGCTGTAGTTCATTTTGAAATGACAAATTTACAATGAAGGCTTCAAGTCTAAAATGTGTATCAACTCAATAAGCTAACAAGTAGTCAAAAAATAAAACAAAACACTGAACAACAGGAAGCCTGAGAATTTTTACCTATCATCTTCATCTACTTTACAATTAATAACCAAAATAAAGCAATTCTCAAAAAAAAAAAATCAAAAAGCTTCAAACGTAAAGGAACGTATCAATAGCCACTGTATTTTTAAATTGTGACCACTACGCAAAGGCCTAAATATGCCAAGGGCCCCCTCAGGGGGTAACCAAGAAAAGACTAAGAGGGCAAGGCTCAGAGGCCTTGACCCCCATGTCACCGAAAGCAGCTCTATCTTTCTCTGCTTCGTATGTTTAGGCTTCAATGCAGTACTTCTCAGCACAGAATTCTGATGGTGAACTAAGCCATAGGCAGATGAGATTCATTCTGCTTTCTTACAGCAAAGTTCAAAACTAAAATGAAAACATAATTCTATAAATATGTGTTGCAAGAAATTGATGATCACAGGAGAACCTAAAAAAAGAATGAGTATCAAATATTCTTGGAAAACAGTTCTTCAAGGAAATCAGAATAACACAGGGAAGAGGGAACCTTACCTCATGCGCACAAGCAGAAATGTGAGGAAAATCAGAAGCCAACGCTTTATTCTTTCTAAAGAAAAGGAAATCAAATGATAAAATAAAGATGACAAAGAAAAGCAATCTTACCTGATTCCGTTCTCTTTTCCCAGCTGATGGTAACCAGAAACTAAAGAGAGGGAGAGAACAACAGGAAAGAAAACAATAAAAGAAGTGATAGGAGAATTACAGATGGAAGGAAAAGATAAAAACATGTTGGAATAACAAAGTGAAGACAAAGAAGGAAATGGGAAAAAGATGTGATGGGAAAAGAAAAGGAGAAAGATATTAAATGTGAACTATTTTGCTGAAAAATAACTCTTCAAAGGAAAAAGCCTCATAAAGGAATGTAAAAGGCTGGACAGGCTGGAAATGGCTGGAGATAAACCCAAATAAACCAGTGTGACACCGATGCGCTTTCAGCTGTACAGTGACAACAGGACCCCACTCAATGAGGGCAATAAACCACATGCGCATCCCTCCTATCTTGTAAATTGGAAATTAGACCAGGCTGAATGCATATAGGATGGCCAGTGGGTACTGACCATGACGTGTACAGGATATGTGAAAGACCAACCACGTTAGGGGACGAGGCTGCCACAAAAAAGGGCAGAATGACTCTCCTGTAGCTATATACAGGCTTTCCATTGCATTTAGCATGGTAATTAGGACAAAAAGATAACTTCTCTATAAAGAGGTCTAAAAATTACAAGAGAATATAGGAGAATAGAGGCAGGCATCCATTTTGAACAAAAACAAGAGACAGAAAAAAATGAAATTAAAATATAATATCCTTATTTGAGGCTACTAATACAGCACCTATAGATACAAAAAGCAAAAAAAAAAAAAAAAAAAACGAATCTAGAAAGGGAAAGAAAATCACTGTCATGGGCTTAGGATGCTAGCCATTTTAATTGCTACAAAGCACAAATCTTTAAGATCTCCTTTTTCTGCTCTGAAGCCTGATTTCTAGGTTGCTTCATAAAACTCCCCTCTGCCTTCTTCTCCAAGGAACAAGCTAGGACAGCCAGTAAATACATAAGCACTTACTCTTTCTGCCGAGGGTCGCTAATGATATGGCTTATCCTCTCAGTACCTAAAGTACTTATGCTGGTCTCCTAAAAATACAAGGAAGACAAGAGTATATAAAGTATATTCTGTCATCAAGCTCACACTTCCCCATAACTGTGCCAGCCAAGGCAACCTCAAAGGCACATGTCCAATGTGAATCTTAAAATCCGATAGCAATTGTATTTCTTTTTACAGGAATCTATCTTAAAAGTATTTCATGTTATCCTACACTTATTTTTCTCTAGTGATGTAAAAAATTATAAAGGTTGTTTGCTCTATATGGTATTTTAACATAATGAGTAATACCTACTGGAGTTATCGAAGTATAAAGGAGTAAAAATAGTTGTCAAAGGACTTCTGTGACTTCAAAAATTATCACTCTGTTTTTTGTCCCTTAAATGTCATCTCTTGAAGTAAAAATAGAAGTTTGTATATACTGATTCTTAAATTCACGGTTCTTGAGATTGTAATGTGAAAGCTTACCAATAACACCACAAGCAATTCAGAAACTAACCTTCTCCAAAAAATTGGACAACAGAGAAGGCACTCACCCTTCACTTAGCGCGAGTATATTTACAACGCGTATCTATCACAGTACCTGGGAAGGCACACCAACACGTATACGGCTAAGAGCTACGCCATGTTAAAATGAGAACACAAGTCATGGGTGTGAATGTCAAGAATGCAAGGCTGTTCCTCAAACACATTTGTGTCTAGACAAATGGTGTTACCTGTATTCGTCTATGTGTATGGATTAGCCTTAACATTAGGCTACATGTTTTAGCAGAACTGGCTATAGGAAAATTAATTTGAGGTCAGATTCTGGGCGGGAGTGGAGCTAAATGAAAAGATTTCACATACTGCGTTCTTTATATTCTGCCTCCCTTACAGCTACGGATCCTGGTCACAGATACAGACACGGTAGGGGGGCCAAGGGAAAAGATGGGTGAAAAATGAGCTATTTGTTACAGCAGAAAAATTATTAACTTAAAGTGCCGTAATGTTTAAATTTACAGTTTATTACTGTGTAAATTACAAGCAGTACTTTGCGTAATTAGCAGCTCGCTGGCAGGGAGCTGTGAATGAAACTCATTATTTATGATTACAATTTAGAAAAAGAGAAGAGGGGGGGAGGGGGAAGCTGGCGGGCAGAGCAGTGACCTCTGCTAGAAATGATAAATATCCCTTTAAGGTGATGAAGATGAATTAAACAAGTAAATATTATCCTATTCATTTGAAATCATTAGCTGCATGTCCAATAGGCCCTAGTTCCCTCGCAGGCAAGCTAAAGGGAGCCTTCAAGATGAACTGACTTACAAGTACTTCTTATTTTCTAAGAACTGAAAGAATGTAAGGTAGGTGGCAGGGAGAACATTATCTGTCAAGCCTAACCAATAAAGAGAAAAAAAGAAAACCATCTCTCTGTTCCCCACTCCAAACCTCCTGCCTCCCTCTGCCCGTGTACTCCTATCCTGCTAGTTTTTCTGTTAAGAACAGGCTCCCAGAACAGCAAAAGCAAGCATTCTATTGTCTGTAAAACGAGTGATTTAAAAGGAACAAGGTATTAGTCTTCCAATAATCAAATGTTTTTCTAATTAGAGATGTGAATTTGAATTTAAAAAGAACTAAGAACCTGAGTTCATCTGGAAATGAACAGCCTCTTTTCTTTTGCATGCCTAAAACTTCAGAAAACAGTTCCCTGATTAGACTATAAAATAGCAGCTCCTTAAGGGTAGCCAGACCATGGCTCTGACCATATATACCTGGCTTGGCATAGAGCCTGCCACATAGTAGGCATTCTAAATGCTTACTGAGTGAATGCTCTCAGTGTCTCTCCCTTCCTTACTCTTCACCCACCACCATCTTCTCTGATCGGGTATGAGCCCCTGTATTACCCTATTTCTCAATCTTAGAGTAAAAAATAAAACAAAATAATAAAATACATAAAAATCTAAAAAGATAAAAGTAGACCTGGGTTCAAATCTCTGTTCTGACGCTCCTATCTGGGTAACATCAGACATTACTTAACTTCTTTGAACCTGAGTTTTCCTCTTCTGCTGAAGGGGAATATAAGTTCTTTAAAGGTTGTTGGAAGGATTAAATGAGCTGAGTACCTAGCACAGTCCCCGGCAAGGCAGAACTGAATAAACAGTAGGTGGTGGACAGTCCTCCCTCATGGCCAGAGAGGGGATGCTGAAATTCAATAACAGATTTTTTTTTTTCCAGTTTTGGGTTTCTTTTTTTTAATGAATTCTAGGATGAAAGACCAAAGTTAGGATAGAACAAAGATGCATTCATGAATTCAGGAAAAGTCATGAAGAAGCCAAGAATATTTTAACTTATACAATAATAATATAGAATTAATCGAAAGTTGCAGAAGAGACAGAGATCAGGCCTGTAGGTTTATAGACACTGTTATGACAGTGTTTGCTCTGTCAGAACTTCTGAATGAATTAAGTTTCATTTTTCATGTGTGCATCCACTCATATCCTACATAATGTTCACTCTTGTAAACTCCCAAAACATCCCAGTTGGCTTCGTTAACTCCAGGGAGTTCTATAGCACCTCTGATTGTTAATAGCATACACAAATTCCACACGGATATTATCTTCCTGCTGAGCCTAGTAAACCATGAGAGCTATCACCTTCCCAGCCAGCCTTCTTCGCCCCTTTCTGAGGCATCGAGCTGCCGCTCCAGGCAGACGATTCAAGCGAGCATGGTACCCTAAAAAAAATAAAAGCCTCAGTCACTGAACACAGAAAATCCATAAGCAACCCTATGTTTCTAGTACACTGAAGGCCTTACTCCCAGGATCTTACTACCTTTAAACTAGTATCACAAGGCTATTTGTCAAGGATTTATTATTCCCACATCTTTGTCACTAACAGCATGATCTTAGGCATGCCATTTACCTTTGACCTAGGCATTCTTATCTATAAAAGAGGAATAATCACTCACTCAGTCCTACCTTACAGGGCTGTTTTGAAGACACAATGAAATACATGTGGAAGGAACTTCATACACTGAAAACACCACATAAATGTAAGGTAGTATCAACAATTTCTAATTTTAAATTAAATGCTAGTTTATCTCACAAACATTCTAATCCATGACATCATGGGAAAAATAGCATAAGTAATATTAATATAACCCCTTTTTTCTAACTGCTGTGTATGTTCTACACATAGAAAGAACAAATGGAAGAATCCACGGCAAAATATTATTAATGATATCATTTCTGGATGTGGGATTATAGGTCATTTTAAGTTCCCTCTTGCTATTCCTGCTTATTTGTGTATATTTTAAGAGGTCCATGAAGAACTTTTAGAAATATTCACTGAAACAGTCGATGAAACAATGTGCCTCCGCCAGGCGGTAGTCTTTACCAAGAACCAACTACTTTGAGAAGGCTTTTCAACCACTTAAATTCATCGTAACAAAAACCTACATAAGAGTTTCAGCTCTTAGTGTAATTCTGATCACCAAGAGATGCTCAACAAATACTTAATAACTGATGAATTCATTGATTATCAGTTACTGGGAATCCTAGAATCATAAATTTATAGAGCTAAAAGAAACCTCTGAAGCAATTTTGTTCAATGTTATATATCTTACTGATGACCCTGACATCCCAAGGAAATGAAGTGACTTCATCACAGCCACAAAGCTAGGTAGTCAGTACCAGAGAGTACTAGCACCCTATTTCCTTCTCCCTGTCCAAGGCTCTTTCTACCCACTCTGCTACATCGCAATTGAAGGAAAAGCAAAGGGAAAGGACAAATATTTGTCTGCAATAACAGGGTCATTAAAATAAAATCATTTAGGCCAGCATGGTGGCTCACACCTATAATCCTAGCACTCTGAGAGGTTGAGGCGGGAGGATCACTTGAGCTCAGGAGTTCGAGACCAGCCTGAGCAAGAGCGAGACCCCATCCCTATCAAAAATAGAAAAAATTGGCCATGCACGGTGGCGTGCACCTATCATCCCAGCTACTCGGGAGGCTGAGGCAGGAGGATCATTTGAGCCCAGGAGTTTGAGGTTGCAGTGAACTATGATGACGCCACGGCACTCTACCTGGGGCGATGGAGTAAGACACACTCTCACACTCTCTCTCTCTCTCTCTCTCTCAAATAAATAAATAAATAAATAAAAATTATTTAAAGAAATTATTTTTAAATCATCCATTTTTAAAATGCCATTATACCTTGTATGTGAGTGTTCTTACTGAAATCTGTTCTTTTCCAAGATCCAATACTTCAGGCTTCTGTTGAACACTCAATAGTCTACCAGTTTCACATCAGGATAAACAGCTGTGGCATGATGATAGCCTTCTTAAGTCTGGCACAAATGGCAACGGCAAGCTGAAGGAATGCCCTGCTAATACATGTCCCCAGAGTCTCCATGGACTGATTTAGTTAGGAATGGAGAGAACCTCAAGCCTTAAGACACATCCTTTAATCTTCCAGAAAATCCCTGGACTAGCTCCAAAATTCAGATAATTAATACACGCTTAGAGGCACGAATATATTTGCTATGGGATGATTCTTCTACCCTAAGAGAACCATAAAAGCATGAAGTTCTTGGTCTTCTCAGAACTCACCTCTTTGAGCTGGCCGAGACGGTAAAAGGAATGTGGAATCTGAGAGTTTATCCAGTCCAGAATCCATTCTTTCTACCTCAGAGCAATGATCAGGAGCCCACTTGGGCAGAAGATTAGGGACAGTGAATCCTGGGACACATTCTCCTTCATAGAACCAGTCACTCTGCTCATCATCTCCTAAAGTAAAGAGATCACATCATAAGCTGGAATTTCAACACACCTAAGAAAAGTCAAATGGGAGGATGACTCCTAGTGCTATAGTTTCCATTATACTTTTAAATAAATCAAAGTACAAAAAAATTGTTCTGGTCTTCCTTCTTAAGCCATATTATGATGAAAACTGGCCTCGCAACCTAGTTTTACATATGTGTCATACTGTGTAAGACTGAACTGCTTTAACAGTAAAAACTAATAAAGCTACCACTTACTAAGCCCTTATAACCTACCAGGATCCATGCTAGAAATCTCTAAATGTTATCTCTTCCAATCCCTACACTAACTCCAACTTACAAATGAGTCAACTAAAGCCCAGAGAAGTCAAGTTCAATTTAGTAAATGATGAAGCCAGGATTTGAACCCAAAGCCTGACTCCAAGCCTGAGATCTTTACTACAAAAATAAACTTTCTCCCCTACGCCATCCTCAGTGGTACAAATAAACTTGGGGGTTCAAAGCCCATAAATGTTTTCCAATTCAAAACTAGCTGTCCCAAGTGATTTTTTGCTATTAATATATCTGCATTTCTCATAATAGGTGAATAAAGAATGTATGCCCATACTTAATTTTTTCCTTGGTATCTCATTAATGGGACAGAAAATCATCTTGATACTAGCAATCCAAGCTACCAGGAAAGAACTAACCACAGAATAATTTAATTCTCTAAGGCTTTTCAAGAAGTTACACCATTTGCTCAAGGCCATATTGTTCATTAATGGCAATGTCACAACTAGACCCACATATTCAGACTCTTAGTTCAAACTTCTGTTGGCTACAATGACAGCATCTCAGTTTCCACTGGAGTTTATCCCTGCCAACAAAGAATAAGACAGATAAATTCATGTCTGCCATTCCATCGCCCTTTCAAAATAGTAAAGATAAAGGAAATTATTACAAGAACATCTAAAGAGTTTATAAGGCATTCATACTTAATGTACATTGGATCCCAGCAAAGCTGCTCAGAACATGCCCATCACATATAAAGTATCAGATCCATGGACCACTGACACCCAGAATTATAACTCTTAAATCACTGTGGAAACCTCCAAGAGGAACAATGAAACCTGCATTCTGGTGAATAGCAGCAGATAATACCACTAAAGAAATTACTCAAAGTGTTCCCTGATAAACACATCATGAACAGATGTCTTTCTAAAACAGTGGTTCTCAACCTTTAGCATGCATCAGAAGCACCAGGAGGGCTTGTTAAAACAGACTGCTAAGCCCTGCTCCCAAAGTTTCTGATTCTAGTCTGGATAAGACCAAAAATTTGTATTTGTAACAGGTTCCCTAGCGATGCTAAGCTGCTCTGGGGACCGACCACATTTTGAGAACCACTACTCTAAAAGCATCTCACCAAACCAGATACATAGATGAAATAGTATATTAAGTTGGATCATGTTTTCTGAGGACAAATGACAGAATATAATAGAAATATTTTGGTTCTCAAGCATTCACTCAAGATTTTTAATAATACAAAAAGGGACTCACTGAACTGGAAGAAACCTTGTGAGATCATCTAGACTAGTAGTCTTCAACCTGGGTTCACTAGGATGCCTGATGTAGGAGCTCCTTAAAAGAGTGCTGCCAGAGAATAAGGAAGAGGCTGAATGCATCAGGCTCTTGGCCTCCAGCTCCTCTAGAATCTTGCTTTAACCAAAATAAGCTTAGCTGTTTTATAATTTGAGATTCTATGTATGATTCTGTTTGGGAGAGTTTTTCCCCTTAACTGGGTTTCTCTTTCTCAATAACTATTTATTAAGAGTTCACTATATGCCAACAATGTGTTAGGTACTGTGGATGCGAATAATAAAATAATTCCTGCCTTTGAAAAGCTTCAATGAAAAAGACACACACCTACAAATGATAACATAACAGGGTAAGTGGTAAAAAGCAGTAAGTACAAGGAGCCCTAAAGCACAAAGAAAGAGGAAGGGCTGCCAGTCAGAATATGTTTCGAAAAGACATGGCACATTTAAAGGGGATCATTGAGGAGACATTAATGAAGTGACTATTTACAAAGGTGCAGAAAGTACTAACAAGGAAATCAATAAGGAATGGTGAAGTAATCTGGAGCCAGCACAGCAGGAGGTCTTTACCAACACTAGACCTGGATCAGTTCAAGGTTGGAAAAAGACTGACAAGGGAAAGAATGTTATCAGACCCCAGAGAAAGAATCACTGTTATAGGAGAAGGCTGCCAAACAGGAGTAGGGCCTTCTGCAGAGGAACGCAACCATTGCCAACCAGCAATCCAACAGAAAGGGAGCTAGGGGAAGCTATGATCGTTTCCAAGTCCTCACTACCGCTCTATAATAAAATGATTCACCCACACCCTTTGCCCTGTGTCACTGGATTCCACAGCGCCTTCCCCTTTAGGTGGAGCACACTTTCCCATCCTATTGACATTGGGGTTGGTCATACGGCTTGCTTTAGGTAGTGGACCGTTAGCAGACATAATTCAAACAAAGGCTTTAAATATGCACACATGATCTGGCTTGGTCACTTGGAATTTATGTCCTTTGCCATGAGAAGTCTATGCCGCATATAGCCATTGTTTCCTTAGCCTAGCTCCCAAAATAAGGTACACTATGGGTAGATGTAAACCTAACTTGAAGCCTGGAGACCAGCTGAGTCCAGGCATGATCAGATGAACCACAGGCAACCCACAGGCCCATGGCAAGAAATAAATGTGGTAAATCACTGAAATTTGGGGGATGTTAAACAGCATTATCACAATAAAAACCTGACTAATATATCCAATCTCACTCACCTCTCTCCCTCCAATCATCTACTGATGGTTCCTATTGGCCAACACCAACAAGAAACTGAGGGCAAGAAAACCCACTGACACAGTCCATAAATATGCCCTGGAAGGGCACAAGGAGAACTGTGTCTTGGTGGATGACCAGCCATTCAAGGAAAAGGGAGGAGGAGATTTCAGGCAGAGAGTCCAGCATGAATAAAGGAATGAAGCAGGAAATAATACAGCTTTGTGTTGAGAACTCTATGCCTCTAAATGTCACCAGAATGTGTGAAGTTGAGACAGAGAAAGAAAGGAGAGCTGGGGCTACAGAATATTCTATAAGCTTTCATGATAAACCAAGGAATCCTTATTAGTGAAAAAGCTTTCCAAAGACCCAAAAACGTAATCTGTTGTAATAGGTCCACACTTTTTCACACCTTTGTATGATTATGCATTGTAACCTAAATTTAAGAGGTGCATTCTGATACTTCCTAGCACTGTAGTAAAAACAAAGAAAAAGAGCAAATATTACTATCTCTGAACAGTATGTACCAGCTCATTCATGGAAAGACAACCAGACTTTCCTGGTATGAGATAATAAAATCAAGACCCTAGCTAGAGCCTACCCGTACACACACACACATAGTCTCTAATGACACTTAATTCCCATAGAGTCTTAAAAATGGCAATGTACTCAGAACAACCCCCATTATAATAGGAAGCTCGACAACTCCATGGGGATAAAACTGCCTCCATGCCTACAACTCTGAGGCATGGCCGAGATACCTGCCCCACAGTCCCTCTCCAAAATCAGGACTTGGATGCTGAGTCTCACAGTCCCAGGATACCTTCAGTTACTGGGGAGCCAACCTGGATCAGACATGTAGCCACTGTGCCTCTGTCCTTTAGTCACTTAACCGTGGACAAAAACCACTGGATTTTAGATCTAGAAAAATTATTGGATTTTAGAGATCTACAAATGCCTTATTTAGATTAAGAAATCTACAGTCCAAAAAGGCTACATGAAATTTCTTATTAATATACAAATAGCGTGGCCCTGCACAAGTCTCGAGGACAAGAATTTTGTAAAATGCCCTTACACCAAAGCAAAGTTTTAAATTAGTGTTTAGGTAGTAAAAATAAAGAACTGGTAATTAACACACACCGACCTTATTCACAGAGTTCTATATTAAACTTCGGGAGTTTTAACTTGAGAAAGATGTTTTATATAATATATTCACCTACAACACTACAATCACTTATAAATAAGGTTAGAAAATAACTAAATTCTAAATGGGAAAATAAGAATGTCTTAACACCTAAAAAAGAGAGTAACACATGAGGATATTTCTTGGTTCTAATAGAAGGGGACTTCCCAAAGTCCCAGGCTCAATACTCTAACCCCCCTGGACCAGTGATTCTCAATGTCTGAAATACCTGCATAAGAATCACTTCAGGTGCTTGTGAAAAATGCAGATTCCAGGGGCCAACTCCAGACCTATTTGATTTCTAGGAGCTCAGGGATTTGCAGTTTTAACAGTTCCCCAGGTGGCTCTTATATGCCCTAAAGTTTGAGAACCACAGCCACAGACGACCATCATATTCTCAATGAGCCACGCCTATAATCATTAGCATCTTCCCATAAACAATGAACCAATATCCCAAAGCTGGGATCAAGATTACCTTGTCGTCCTTCATCATTGGTAAAGAGTCCAGCATCACTGCTGCTACACACACTGCTGGTTTCACTGAAAAAAGAGGAAAACACAAGAGAACTCATCAGCTCCTGTCAAAAACAAAGAACTGTACATTCTTATTTTGGTTTTCAAATGGAAAGATGCTAAGCTTCCCTAATTTTACTGCAGCTATTAGCCAATCAGATATGAAAATTTCATAGGGAAGCTACATTTATTTTCCCCCAAAATAACAGAAATATAAGAGGAGAATTCTAAAATTTTTACTTACATTTCAAAGTACTTTTAAAACATGTACAGTCACTTTGTTTAGGATCAAAAAGGTATTTATTAAGGCTCATCAAAGTAATTTCAACCTGGTTTGGAATATTAAGCAACACAAATTTACCAACGAATTTTTTTTGGAGGGGGTAAGTACATAACTTTTATTATTCACATATATTGGGGTTCACAAAAAACAGTTTGGTTAGAATTAAAGTTAGCCTCAGGGCTTATTTATCCTCTGAATACAGGAAAAAAATTGTTTTAATGTTAAACAATGTTTATGGGAGACCATTGTTTGAAATGAACCAGAATGGATTTTCTGGAGCTAGGTGCCATGTAATCTTTTAGAGATGGGGTTTCTATGTTGCCCACGCTGGAGTCCAGTGGATATTCATAGCTCACTGCAGCCTGAACTCAAGGGATCCTCCCACCTCAGCCTCCTGAGTAGCTGAGACTACAGGTGTACTGCCGCACCTCATATAATCTATCTTTAAAATGGGTCACTTTCTAAAAAACAGGAGATTCACTACAACCAATCAGAAGGGGTACCTGAGCTACCATAAGTCCCTTCTGTGTTGTCACTGTAAGGAAAGTAACTTTAATTCTAGAAAAAGCCCAATTAAATGGTTATACTAATTTTTGCTAATCGTATGAGTCTACTTAGACATACTCATCTTGGTGGTAGCTGTCTTCGATAAGAACAGTAGCTCTTCTCTCCCTGGTTTAAGGGAGGCAACATTTCTCAAAGTTCAACCCATGCCTTACCTTAGGCAGATAAAGCCTAAAAGGTAGAACTCTTCCTACATCTGTTGAGTCTCAATTGCCTTTAACTCAAAATAATCCTAATACTGGCTCACGCCTGTAATCCCAGCACTCTGGGAGGCCGAGGCGGGTGGATCGCTCAAGGTCAGGAGTTCGAGACCAGCCTGAGCAAGAGCGAGACCCCGTCTCTACTAAAAAAATAGAAAGAAATGATCTGGACAACTAAAAATATATATATAAAAAATTAGCTGGGCATGGTGGCACATGCCTGTAGTCCCAGCTACTTGGGAGGCTGAGGCAGAAGGATTGCTTGAGCCCAGGAGTTTGAGGATGCTGTGAGCTAGGCTGACGCCACGGCACTCTAGCCTGGGCAACAGAGCAAGACTCTGTCTCAAAAAAAAAAAAAAATAATAATAATAATCCTAATACCAATGTAGCATAATTCTGGGGTGGCATACTCTGATCCCTTTCAGAGCAAGTTCAGACGGGCAACAGAAACAATGAACCATAAACAGCCAACAATTTTACTAATATCACGCAAGTTTGATGACTTATAATACACTTTGGAAACTGCCAACATCGGCATCAACATCAAGGTTGCTTTCCTCAAACAGTGCCAATTTTATTTTTAAATATTGTTAACTATCAGTTTCAAATAAAGCTACCCAACTTTAAGACATGTAGCATCTGTCAAGTTTTTCCCCTATTTACAAAGCAGCAAAAATTCATGAACAGGAAAAAAAAATAGCCAATATGGCAAAAGTTATATTTTCTAAATTTGTCTTCCTTCATATCAAGCAAATACACCAAATTTACTTTGAAAAAAGGAACCAAAGTTAAAAATAAAAACATCAAAACAAACTCCATTTGACCTCGTTGAAATAAATTTTGTCCCATGGAATTCTGTCCAATCAGCTTCATTTTCTGAGCTATTGCTCACAATTGATTCTGCTTCTTCTGATGCTGCTTTTCTTCCAAATGTGATTTACCTGGCTTAAGAAAAACTTCTCGATCCTTTATAATATTAGCTATTTCCTTGATTAGGAGTATTTCCTTCTGAGGTAGTCAATTTCTTTTTTCACCTGCTCTAGAAGATGAAACAAACTAAAGCAAGAAAGAAGCATGTTCACTATGCTACCGAAGAAATATGCTTGGCAAAATCCCAATCTACATTCCTGGATCAAAGATCTGAAAATATTTTGTATTTTGCAATATTTCCAAATATCTTGCGAACACTAAATCCTAAAAATGTTGGTTAAATTAAATAGCAATGTCTTCCTCACTTAAGCTTGTCTCTGAATAACAGATGCAAGAGATCTGTTTCAGAAAGAGCCAATAAAATATAACCTATTTCTTTATAGGTTCTTTCATTTTATTTTTTATGTACTTGTAAGTGAAAACTTTCTCAGGGATCATTGTAAGAAATGTCTCACAAAACTATACTGCTGGATTCTGATAGATTTAGAATCTTGGAAGAGCTCTGCAGTTAAATCCAGAAAACATCCTCACTGAGTACTTCATTCTTCCTGAGTTTAAGGAACTGTGCCTGCTAAACTTAACAGTGTTGTTTTTCTATTTTTAGCAATTTCTGAAGAACATTAGTGGTCTGACCCCATTGAGGCCTACTACACAGTCTCTCATATTATTACTTTATTCTTCTCATCTAGCCTCAAGGATAAAGCAAATTTTATATTTTTAAACTTTTCTTGATATGAGGGAAAGCTACAAAGCACAACAGGCCATGGGACAGATTCTATTCCAATGTCATGTTATATGCTTTATTGATTAACAGAATCACTACTGAAATTTAGGGGTCAGCAAGCAATGGCCCATCACCTATTTTTGTACGACCCAGGAACTAGGAATAGCTTTTATAGTTTCAAATCATTGGGGAAACAGATAAAAAGACAAATACTATGTGACACATGGAAATACAACATTTAAATTTCAGGAACATTTCATTGGAACACTGCCACAATAATTCATTTACCTATCTTCCATGGCTCCTTCAGCACTAAAACTGCAAAGTTGAGTAGTTCCAATAGAGAATGTATCGCATGCAAAGCCCTAAATATCTACTACTTGGCTCTTTACAGAGAAAGTTTGTTGATTCCTACTCTACAGGTATTACAAGGTCTACTCCACAATGTCTATGATTCCCTCTCTCTGAATATTTCCAATTAAAATGTAAAACATTTGCTTTATCACGAAGGCTATCGATTCTTTTCCAGCCACCTGTAAGCGCTATAAGATACAGTGCTTCCTTGATCCTTTGTTGTATCATTCTCTCCTCATATTCTAAATAAAAGGGGCAAGCTCAAAAAATATCCACTGGATCAAGAAACATGTTGGCATCCTGGCACTGTACATTTTCTACTCTTGCCAACAGCATTTCAGGAGAATCAATGTTCTTGAAAAGGCTTAGATGAAACTTGTCTAAAAGAGTTTCCCATATATAATTAATGGGAGTAATGGTAATGATGTCACAGAAGTATCACCAGGATTTTAAGACTATGATAAAGTGAGATATGTGTTTTTTTCATAAAAAAAAAATTATGTCTAGCGAATACTTATTACATAAAAGTGTCATCATTCCACCCATACCTGGAAAGGAATATATCAACTGATAGCATTTGCGTATTCTATTCATGCTCTCAGAATAACTTGCATTATGAAAATGTAAGCATATGTAAAAAATTGTCAGCAACGTTTTCTGAGGATGAAAAAACTGGGAGCATCATGGCATGCTTGCACATAACCACTACAATACAGCTTGCAAAAATGTAGTGCTAGCTATAAAGTAGAAGCAAGTACTTCCCCTCCCAGGTTACAGGCCAAACTTCTAGTCCCACAGCCCTCACTCACTTCTGGCTCAGAGATCATGTAAATTAAAAAATCGGATAAGTACGATTTTAATAATGATTTAATCAACTATAAAATGCTAATTTGGCTAATTCAATTTAATATTCTGTTAAAAATAGATTTCTATCTTTCAGTAAAGACAATTTCCATTTAGCATCTTTGCAGAGCCAAACAAGTCTGAAAATTAAAAGGTATCAGGCTCCTACATATTTTTTCTATTCCGAAACCTTCAGATTTGTTTATAACTTTTTCACTATGAGCCTTTTTACTAGGCAATGGGGGGAAAAGCTCTGCTCCTCATTTTTGTAAGAAAAATTGTGATCCTACTTCTATAGTGTCCTCTCCACTTGTGCTCCTTTGAAGCTTAGTCAGGAACACAGAAATCCAGCCTTTATCAGTCTTCAGACAAAAGTAACAAGAGGAAGCCCAGAAAGACAGCAGGTGATGAAATCTTGTCTTCTCCTAAAAGGGCAGCAACTCCTAGAAACATCAATGCCTCCTGTCTTTGCCTCAGGAGTTGTTCTATACTCCCTGTTCTCATATGATTTATGAGATTCTAACTATAAACAGTTTACATACAAAAATCTTACTAGGATATTTCTAAAATATTTTGGAAGAGTAGAAATATACTAACCTTACAAATAACTTATACATCATTCAAAAAAAATCCAGTCCCAAATTGGGAGAATAAAAAGTCTCTAACAGAAAAAGGAAGCAGAAGCATTTCTTCCCTCTATTTCTCCTAAACTTTCATTCATTCGTTTAGTAAGCATTTATTAAGTATTAATCATATACTAGACACTGTGCTATAACTAGCACTAAAACTAACAAACATGTCAATCACAACTTAAATGCAAGCATTTTATAAGGAACTATTAGTCTAGACTTGAGGAAAAGTGTGTGAAGAGGTAGGGAGAAGAACATTTTTCAATGAAGAACTTTCTGCAATTAATAAGGGGCGGTGCAAGCCTAGAATTTAACCTCATGACACTGAGGAAATCACCCCATTTTAGAAGTCAGAAAACATCTGGAAAATATTCACAGGAGAGTAAAAATAGTAACAATGCATCACACTTCTCTACATTGCCTTTTGCTAAAAAAAGGCCCCACACTTTATTTAGCAGCAAAACTACCATTTTAAATAAGACATAAACAAAATTAAAGGCTGGATTTCGGACCACTAATTGTATTACCTAATTATTATAACATTATTAGAAAAGCAACTTGGCCACATTCAACTGAAACAACAGAAGTGTAAAGAAAGTCAACTTAACCAGCAGTTTCGAAGACTTTTCCTAATATTTATTATATTTTCAAACACACAAAAAAGCTGAAAGAAGTTACAGTTAGCACCCACACTCATCCCTTAGATTTTGCAAGTAACATTTTGCTTTCTTTGTTTTATCACACATCTATCCATCTAACCTTCCTACCAGGGCGTCTATGTAATCAAAGGCACTCTCAGTAGACCAGATGATTGGAAATGGCATCCACTTTCAGATAAGTATATTGTCATAGGAATCAAGCCTAATAAAACACTATTGATAACTTGTCCACTGAAACAATTCTAGGACAAGCACCATTAGCCGAACATTATACACTTCAATACTGACTTGAAAATGTTTCATCTCAAATGTTCTTCTAAGTTCTAAAAATGAACTGTATGCCCTTTTATGGAGCAATTCAAGGGTATCACTTCTAAATTAGCAAAAACTTTGTTTTAAAACTATAGTATTTTTATTCCATAGAAGAGATCAATGTTTTGGTTTTATTAAATTCTCTAAATTTGGAAACTCATACTTAGTGGTAAAAGCAAAGTCAATGAAGTAAAAACCCAATCTTAGTACCAGAAACATCCAGAACTGTGGTTCTCGACTGGAGGCAGTTTTGTACCATTCTCCCCCTGGGGTCCTTTGGCAATATCTGTCAACATTTTTGGTAGTCATGACTTGAAGGGTGGGAGGGGGAGTTGGTGAACTACTGGCATTTAGTGAGTAGAGGCCAGCAATGTTGCTAAACATCCTACAATGCACAGGAGAGCTCCACACCAGAGAATCTTACGGCCCAAGCAATGCCAGTTGTGCCTAAGTTGAGAATCCTGATCTAGAGTGATGAACAAGGTGGAGGTCTGGAAGAGGCAGCGTATCCTGTTTAAGGAAACCACTACAGAGGAGGGGAGCCTGTGTACGTTAGCTGGATAGAGCCAACCTTTGAGAGCACAGGTTAACATCCCAAAGAAGCAATAATACCACTTCCTTGCTAGGGCTGGACCAAGGCCTCAAACAGTCTAAAGCCTCCAAATCCAGGAACTATCAGAAGGTAGTGGCACCTTCAGGCAAACTGGTAAAACTGACACTACTCAAGAGTTGTACAGTTCACCCTTCCCTGCCTAACCCAGGGAGAAAGAAAATCCTGCAACCATGGAAGAGAGTGATCCAGGCAGGGAAAGGAAATATCTCGTTCATCTCAATGCCCCCAATGCCTAGCATAGCGCCTGGCACATAACGGACGTTCAGTAAATGTTACGTACGTGGAATGAACTCATTTTAGACTCACCTCTGTTGCTTGCTCTTACATGGCCTTTGTGGCATGTCACTTCACCTCTCTAGTCCTATTTCTCTACACGTAAAATGTGGATGGATTGCTCTGGGGATTGATCTGAGGATGTGATAGTATGAGGCACGTGAACCCACTTTGTGAACTCTAAATCAACATACAAATGCAAAGGATGAAAGATTAGAAAGCTACTTCTAGGGTGCCGATTCTCGTATATATATAAATATTATTTTAGAGGTTAAGAGTAGTAATTTCCTCACTGACATCATTCTTCTCATTAAAACAGCAATCTAAATTCTATGGGATGCAAACCTATTTTCACTTTAAATGGAAAAACAAAATGTGGCCTGTGAAATCTAGTATTTTTCTTGCACTAGGTTTCTTCCAAAAGAGAGAGGGAGATACCGCTCTCAGCCAAGATCTACAAGTGTCTCAGGAAGGGGTTTGGTACTTAAACTGAGTTTATTAGGAAAATTAATATAAAAGACTACTATTAATTATGCTAATAATGTCATTTATTGAGTTCTACTATAGGCCAAATAACGTACTAAGCACTTTATGTTCATTATTACATTTCTTCTACCCCAAAACTTGACAAGGTAAATACATCAACCTCATGTTGACATGAGGTTGTCATAGATGACAGAATGGAGATTAGAGAGGTTAAGCAAGTTGGACAACATCACACAGCAAGTAAGCATCAGAGCCAGTGCCGTGTTACGTCTAAAGCCCATGCACTCACTGAATGGCCACTAAAACATGGATGGTGCAGATAGATTCATCTCATTTACTACAAGTCAATCCCATGTCTCTCCATTCATAAGACATCTTTGAATTTCAGGACTTCTCATTTTCATTCTCCTGAAAATGCAAACAGATTAACTGAACTATGGAAGGAGTATTCTTTTGCTTTTTGCTACTTAAAACTTTCAGACACAGCTGAAACTCTAGCTGTGCTTTGACTACTACCCCTTATCAGCTAATAATCATTATATATAGTGAACCCTAAGGAAAGTGTTCATAAACTCAATTTGAAAAGCAGCTTTCCCCCTTAATGACGTATCTTAAATTAAAAAAACAAACATCCATTTTCAGCATACTTACATAAGACACACCAAAATTTGGCTGGGTGTGGTGGCTCATGCCTGTAATCCTAGCACTTTGGGGAGGCCAAGGCGGGAGGATTGTTTGCAGCCAGGAGTTCGAGATCAGCTTGAGCAACAGCAAGACCCCACCTATACAAAAACTAAAAAAATTAGCTGGGCGCCATGGTATGTGCATGTAGTCCCAGCTACTTGGGAAGCTGAGGCAGGAGGGTCACTTGAGCCCAGGAGTTTGAGGTTGCTGTGAGCTATGATGACACCACTGCACTCTAGCTAGGGCAACAGAGCAAGACCCTGTCTTAAAAAAAAAAAAAAAAAAAAACACCAAAATTTATTATCAGGAACTCACACCTCACTTTCCCTTATGGTTTCTGAATGCCCTCCCTTTGAAATCAAAGTAAAGATATTCTCCTAGTAAGTTCTGGGAAATATCATAGTCTGAGAATACTATTCGTGACTTTAGCAGCATATGAAGTTAGGAAAAAATTTCAGGTCAGTAGCCATCTGTGGGAACCAGACTCCAAGATGACTCCCAGTGACCCAGCCTCCTTTTATTTCACACCGGTATAGCCCTTCTCACTATACCAGGGTCTGTGTAACCAATTGCATACTGCAGAAGTAATGGGATGTCACTTTTGAGATTAGGTTATAAAAGACTGTAGCTTCCATCTTGGGCTCTCTCTCTCTCTCCACCTCTCTCAGATCACTCGCTCAAGGGGAAGCCAATTACCATGTCTTGAGGATGCTGACAGCCCTGTGGAGGGACCCACACGAGAAGAAACTACAACTCAGTTGGACAGCTATGAAGAAATGAGATCTGCCCACAGCCAGATGAGTAAGCTTGGAAGCAGATTCTTCAGCACCCGTCGAGCCTTGAGAGAACTGCAGCCCCTGCCAACAGTTTGATGATAACCTCATGGGAAGACTGACCCAGAACCACCCAACTAAGTCACTCTCAGATTCCTGATCTCAGTGAACTGTATGACAATAAATGTTTGTTGTTCATAGCTACTAAGTTTTAGGGCAGTTTTTTTCTTCAGCAATAGGTAATACAGAATCTTTATTAACTCTTTTGTGAAAATAATTCCCTTCTTCCTAGTCCTAAATGGTAGCTTCTAGTTTTAACAAGACAAATCTCTCTGAAATCCCACAATTGGGAGGAAAAAAGCACAGCTTCCCTTCTGACCTGACAGTTTGCTAATTCTTTCATACTCCTAACCACAGAAGACTGTAAGTTTAGAATTGAAAGAGTAGTTTATAACTGTTTCAATTATAATAAGGAGGTACAGAATTAGTTTATCACCTATAATCAAAAGTTGGTATTAATAAGTTACCAGCTGGGTTTGTTTCTCCCCCATTTAAAATCTTATTAACCAAGTAACTTAGTAAGAGGCATCTTTTGCATCTAATTAATATATATTTTAAATAAACAAACAGGATAAAGTTTATGGCTTATGTCATCATTCTAAAAACTAAGCATTTTTTATTTTAGTTTTTTCATTAATAATGCATTTGTTTATTATAATAAAAATTAAAAATTGTTTTAGAATTCAAAAAAACAGGGAAAAAGTCACTCCTGAATCCATTGCCCAAAGACATCTTAGCTCTGTTTTTTTTCCACCTTTTTCCTGGGTAGAGGTGGTACATTCATAACTATATGTAATCAGATTTCTGAATCTAGTAGAAAACAT
The DNA here is from genome assembly GCA_004363605.1 of Indri indri. NCBI lineage: Eukaryota > Metazoa > Chordata > Mammalia > Primates > Indriidae > Indri > Indri indri. The sequence goes on from RJWJ010008700.1 coordinate 26,906, forward strand.
GACCGAGGGAGAGGCTATTCAGAGAAATATCTCGTATCAATTCTGAAATTATTCCTATAAGTAATGAGAATATATAATGAAAGAGTTTGTTTTCCAGTTTCATTCAGATGGTGCCATGAAAGAAGGCAGAGCAATCTCTCCAGTTTGACAGGTTCATTAACGTGACTAATACAATCAGGTATACTTTGCAAAGGGATGACTTTCCTCAGGACTTTGCCACTGAGCTGAGGGCTGTGCCTTAGAGAATTCCACCCATTCTTTTAAGACTTACGTGTTCTTAGCGTTAATAGGGTAGATAAAATGTTTTTTCAAAGTAAATTTTTAAAGAGCATATATTCTAAGACTTGCGTATCTGAGAATGTCTTTCTGCCATCTTTCCATATGAAATATATATTTACTACATATAAAATTCAGGGTAGGGAGGGACAGCAACCTTTCTCCCCTCAAAACTCCATAGGAGAATATAGCCCCTCACCTTTAGTACTGTAGGGATGAATGTCAGTCTTATTTTCATCCCTTTTAAGATTTGTCTTTATACCTGCTCCATCATCAATGCGGAATGCAAAAAAACATTACCAGGATATGTCTAGGTAGGTCTCTTTTTGTTTAATCTTTTCCCTGTTATCTTTAGAATTAATTTTTTCAACTCAGGAGTATTTTTTTCTCTTCGGCTGTATCTTTTATTCTTTTCCAATGCTTTGGTTTCTTCCTTGAAAATATTTACATACAGACTGGGCCTCTATCCTCCCTCCTCCAGACCTGATTTTCTCTTTTCCCTCTGCATTTCGGGAGGCCTTCCAAAGTTTTCCACATCATCAACTCAGTTTTCTGCAGAGTAAATAGCCCTTCATTTTAATATTCCAAATACATTTTAAATTTCCCTACAATTCTTCCTCCCAAACTATTGGGTTTTCGAATAGCCATCTTTCTCTTTTAACTTACATTGCTCCTATTTCAAAAGTATTATTATATCTTCTTGTATCCTGATGAAGATTTTCTAAAATGTTCTGGCTCCCACTGGCAATCATCTTCAAAGATTTGTTCTTCCTCTGAACTTTCCTTATTCTGCAGAATTTGTTCAAAGGCTTCTTTTTGGTATTTGCCAACAGAAAGGGTACACAGATTACCCTGGTCCCATTCTCTATTCCCGTGGACCTGGGTAACATGCTCTTCCCAGATCTATAATTGGTCAAGAGGCTATGTTGCAGAGCCCCTAGCCTAATTCCCAGTGTAACTGGTAGGCTTTTAACTCACACAGCTATGCTGGTCTAAGACAGGGTCTTCTCCCAAGCGTCGCTGTCTGATTCTGGCCCCATTCCAGGAGTCTGCAGTAAATGGAGGTGGATAAAATACTACAAAGAGGGCTTTTTTCTTTTCTGCCCATGTCAACAGAAATCTTTATTCTTAGAGACTATACTTTCCAGGATTCAATACCCTGTGACTGCCTCCTACCCCAAACACAAATACACACAGAGAAAATACTAAGCTGCCCTATCCAAGTATATTCTGGCAGTTACAGCCTCCAGATAGAAACTGAAAGATACTGATTGAGAAGCAAAGGATGAAACAACACTCTGCCTCAAATTGCAGCTGTTCCATTTTCTGAAACAGATTATGGACTTCTGAACCAAGAACTGACTACAGAGAAAGGATGCAGAGTCTTGCCATCTACCTTCTGGGCAGGCTTAGCACTGTTAATATGGGCCTGCAATTGCATTTTTCAGTGCAGTTCCATCAGCTTTATACTGTCAAGAAATCTTGGCAATAGGCCAAATGTAAGTTTCTGGTGATGTGAGTCTGCATTGTTTTGTGTTTGCATAACTATTTCAGTGGGCAGTGGAGGCTGCTTGTCAGACGTCTTTTAAAATAAGTTACAGAGGTGGGAGGCAGGTTGTGACTGAAAAGAATCAGAGAATCTCAGTGTTGCAAGGGACCCTGGAAGTCTTTCAGCCCAACCTTCTCAACTCCACAGTAACTCAGTAAGTGCTCATGAAGCCCAAGCTTGAATCCCTCCAGTGATCTAGAACTCATTACCTGGTGAAACAATTCACTTCATTTTCACAGAGTTCTAACTTTTAAAATGTTTTATTTTATATTGAGGCAACATTTAATGCTCTGTACTTTCTATCCCTGAGTCCTAGTTCCTTCTTTGGAGTTACACAGAATAATCCTAACATTTCTTTCAAGACACAGAAGTTCAAATACAACAATATCATATCTACTCCCAAGCTGTGCTTTTTAGTTGTTCCGACGGATATACCAGTAGAACTTTAAATAAATCTATATAAGCATATTATGCTAGCTATTCAATACTCTCAAATGCAATACTACCAACTGCAACAATAGTAAGTATACTCTTGGTCAGCATTCTTATTTACAAAATAGAAAACAGAACATTCCCACTCTCCCAAATATATTCCTTTCCACAGCTTCAGTAACCCCTGATTAATGACCTCCACTTGCAAAGGAGGCTACTTACCTTAACCATGAAATAATGAATGCTATTGATCCGACAAGCTACTGCTATAGAGTGTTATTGATCACCCAATCTTTGGTTAAAATGGTGCTCATTTAGCAATTTCACTGTCACACACACCTGGAGCAAAGCATGCTCATAATTAAAGAGTTTGGGGGAGTTAAAGTGAGAGGTGATGGACAGAGATCTCAGCTTTCTCCCATTTATTCTTGTTTCTGAGCTATTGTTTGTGTCAGAAGGGATATTGATTTTCTATAAAAATAAGAAAACAAGAGGTACCAAGCGGCCGCAGAAGGTCAGCTTGGGCTACAGAAGCAGGGGGGAGGTTTAGCACTCTATCTCTGTCACTTGCCTTCCAAGAGAAGGGAATATTTTCTTTCCTGTGAGATCGGCCTCTAATACATCACCTTAGGAAGGCTCCTGAATGTGACTTCAGGCCATCATCAACCAATTCACTTACAAAAGAAAAAAAAGCTAAACGATATTCAAGGGGAACAAACGAATAATATGTTAGTGAAGACAAAGCAAAATTAAGCTATTATACACAGAAAAATATTAGAATAATAGTTTGACCTTTATGCAGGCATAAAAAACCTATTATATCATAACCACTTTCAGTTCCTCAGACCTCATAAGGGATTGGTTGGTACAGCATTGAAGAAAGATGAGAATGAGAAAAGCAAACAAATACTGGCGAAGCTTAAAATTACTCCACGTTTAGTTAGCAAAAGTGAACTTAAGGAAACTAAAAATAACGCTGATTGAGACATACATTTTCAAATCTTAAACATCTAACACATGTTTTTTAAAAAACTCTATCCACTGACTAGGCTAAGCTAAGCTTAATGATCAACTTCACCTTAAAAATTGTGCATGGTGGATCATTACTCTGCCAACCCTCACCACCACTGATAAAAAGTAAATTCTACACTTTGATCTGTATATGAATAAACAGTGGCACATCCAAGCAAGTTTATGAAAGAATAACCAGGAGGACTCTTTAAAGTGTTTCTTCAAATGCAGAAAAAAAAGTAGCAAAATATTGGCAGAATCAACTCACCAACACAGCAAAATATCCAAATCATAAACTACTACATACTTATACTCTAATGCTAACGCTGTTTATAAAGTATGCTTAATAATCGAGGGCAGCTTGAAAATTAACAGATTTTTGTTCCACTTTATTGTTGAGGAGAGGCTGAACACAATATGCAGTCAAAGAATAAGTAAGAATCACCCTCTTTCTGCATAAAATGGATTTAGGGGGAAAAAGTACAAAGCACTTCTGTTTGTAACTACAGATGTATCGAGACAAGTCAAGGGGAATTTTAGACTCCTAAATAATCAGAAGATTTTAAGGAAGAATTTTTCTCATTCCATGTGTGCTACTACACCACCTGTTATTCCTTTAAACTGCAGGGCCTTTGTGCATCCACATTATTGAAAGAACTGTGAAAGGATGTGCCAGGGCAATAGCCCAAATGGGGGAATCAGGTCTTCTCAATTTGAGAAAAGTAAGAATTTCATAAGAATGCCTGTCTACTTCAATTTATCCAGACTCTCAGATAACTAGAATTTATATTATCACAACCTGACCATACGTGCAATAGATATGTCTGGGGTAAGAAGGACCAGGAAAGACTGAAGCACCTCACTGCTAGATGACAGGCTGCATTTGGGGCCACACTCATGCTGTTATCTTAGAGCAGAGTCAACAATTTCCCACGCACACAACTGTGTCATAGTTTAACAAGAAATTCTGGGGGAAAAACATACACAAGCTATCATCCCAAAAAGCTATTTTTAAAATCACCATTCTCAAAAGTAAGATTTCTATTTGGTATTTATGCTCAATATTAAAACAAACGTGAATGCCTCAATAGAGGGCTTTAATAGTGTGAAAGCCCACAATTGACTCAACATTTCTTGTTTGATTAAAAATAGCATGATGATAAAAAAATACCTTTATAATCCAAAATAAATACATAAATTGGGTAAATAGGCCTTAGAAGGAATTAGCCATTAAAGGAAAATCAGGAAAGCCAAATTAGGAGCCTATCTTGTTGAGCACACTGGCAAATATAAAGTTAATAAGAAAAAGCTAAAAGCTGGATTAAAAACCATCATGAAAGGTACAAGCATACAGACCTAAACAGCTTTTCCTGTTACTGACACAGCCTCACTTCAGAGTTCCTAAGATTTATGTCTTTGTTTTTAAGACAAACTTCAAAAAGGTCACATGTTCTTCAGTTGTGAAAGTTAAGTTGAGACACAAAAGGGTCATGGAAAAGGCAAACTCAAAGGGCAGCAAAACATGATGGATAAGAATGAGCTTTGGAATCAGCTTTGATTCCCAATGTTGGCACTGGGTGACCTTAGGCAAATTATCGAAAATCTCATAACCTCAGTTTCCTCTTCTATAAAATACAAACAGTGGTACCTACAGTGGAACTGTGAACATTAAACATGAGTATGTGTTAAGCCTTCGCAGTACAGTGCTTGGCACGGCACACAGTGCTTACTTAATAAATGCTAACTAATATTAGCAATAATAGAATACAATGATTCTCAACAGAGAGTACTCAACCCACCTAGAAAGCACCCCTGGAGGCATTTGGGTTGATACAATGAAAAGGGGGTGGGAACAGTGCAGAGATGCTAAACATCCTGCAATGCACCGCAAAGAATTATCCCATCCAAAACACCAACAGCATCCTCATGAAGAAACACATATAATAGATTAACACTAATAACATTAAAGTATCAAGCTGGGGGTATCAATGTTCCTAGGACTATCTAAGAGGTAAAAAATAAAAAGTTACCAAAACTACACTGACATTTTCAACATGCACTCACTAAAGATAAATTTTCTTGGTCAATCACATTTGGTCTAAGACTAATGGGACTCATTATGTTAGTTTCAAAGCCCAACATGTGTTTGGACAACTTGAATGTCAGCCATAAAAAATAAACTCGATATAGTCAAATTGCAAGCAGCAGAGAACAGAATTACAACCAAAAAATATCTAAAGCCATGATTCTTAATGGAGACAGCTTACCAGTAACATTTACAAATTCCACATATATATGCACCAGCCTCTGCTAAGACCCTCGTTCTAAAGAACAGTATCTTTGTATGAACTACATGGCATAAACAGCAGCAAACGGTTTGTCAAAATCAAACTCTTGGTTTTAGAAACAAATGTGTTTCTATTACATCTAGCCTTCTTGGCAGAGGGAATAGATTCATGACAGTATTTTAAAGAGCTAGAGATAAACTAATGACTGATGAAAGAAAAGCTACAAAGTCAATACTAGAGTGGCTGATGAAAGAAAGTAGAACTTATCAAGACTGGATTTGCACTTCGGGTAAAATAACCAGGAAAATCTTTGACTTAGTAAGGGAGATCTCACCATTCTGACATGTTCTCATCAGAGCCCTGTTTTTGTTCATCTGCTTCACATTCCATCCTTTCTTTCCTTCCCGTTTTGCCTAGGAAAGTCCTATTTTCTGCTGATTCACACAAACCATGGCCTGATGAGGTCCAGGGAGTATTCTCCTTCCAGCGGGACAGACGCTGCTTCTTAGCAGACTTGAACCTGCAGCCTCTCTCATAGCTCCAATCTGATACCTTCAGCTTCTGCTGAAGGCTGGCAGCCACCTCTGATGTCACTCGCTTCACCTTCCTCCGGCGCCTAAGTGGCCGACAAGGTGCATTTTCAGTAAACGAGTCAGATTCATGCCAAGAATGTTGCTTACTCTTAACAATAGCATTGAGAGCTGGGTGCCGTTTGGCTACCATTGTGTCATCCGAGTCACTAAAATTGGTGACCAGAGCCACTTCTCGACAGTCCTTAGTGGCCTCATCCAGACTTGATTCAGAGGCCTCACTGTAGCAGCAGGTATGCTCTGCCAGGTGAGTGAAGTCAGAACGACGCTTCCGGCCTCGGCGTTTCCGAAGCTGCCGCCTCTGTTGCCGAGGGCTTAGGGCCATCTCCTCCCACAGCTCACCAAGCTTATTCTGCTCAGATGTCTGCTCCAAAGCTGAGGCTAAGTCATGTACCAGCTCATCCATGAGGCCACATCTGCCAAAAGGAAGTTTGAAAAAAGAAAAGAAAAGAAAAAAAAAGCCTGAATAGGATCTGTGGTTTTAAAATAATTTTATCAAATAGATCATGGTACTCGAGAGTCTTGCCTGTCTACAGAAAATAAAGTCGCCTTTCATCTGACTACACTTAGACTCTGTTCCTACCATCTATGCTTCCTTAAGCCACTAAAAATAGGTGTTTGGCCCTCATTAAATGCCTAGAGTCCACACGGTCTTAAGCACAAAAACTCAAACACTCAGCAGATGACAACTGGGATATTAGCAAAAACAAGCAAACTCAGGGGACTAGATCCTTCTCTCTTTCCCCCAATTAGCCTTGTCACTAAATCACCCTAATGATGAGATTCAAAAAGATTAGAGAATGTCTCATCGGACAGGAGCAAAAAAAAACATAACTTCAAAATCACAGCAGAGTTGGGGAAACACAGGGTAAGGATCCAGTCTCACCAAGGTATTGAGAATGGATGAAAAACTGTTCTTTGGTCTGGGGGCACTGCTGACAACGCCTGTAACAGAGAACAGAACAACTCAGTGACACACTTTAAGGAAGACTGCTTACAAGCTTAGCCATTCAGGAATTTATAGTGACCCAGGTTTGTACTCAGAATGAAAAAAAGAGTCTAAGTTTGCACCCATTCTGGTACCAACTACCAACTGGAAGCTACCAGGTATAGAACCTTATAGAGTATATCATATATTTTTGAATAATTAACAACCTTTAAGCTCCTCTCCCATCCTTCAGTAAATAACATGATCATCCTAATTCTGTGCTTTAGTGCCACAAATCACAGAAAAATAGGATATAACAGCAGCAGAAATGACAGAGATGGGGTAGAGTCTCTAAGATTTCCAGCCACCTGCTTTCCAAAATTTCCTATTTTTCTACTCATGTTTTTCAAACCATCACACTTCAGGGGTCACTTCAGAGGCCAATCTTCCCAGGGATGAGAGTACTAGGAGTAATTTTCAAAATTCTCTTTTAAAGGGAAATGTCTAATATAATTTGTACAACATCTAATTAAATTAGCACTTTTTCCCTTGCCCTTGTTAAACCCTAAGTATTTCAAGACCATAATTAGAGTTTAAAACTCTATGTGGCGCCACTCTCAGACCACATTTCCGCTTATGCAGTTTTCATTTTGCAGAGGGCTTTCTAAAACCTATTTTCATGCTGTGCCTATGCCAATGAACTCAAAGGCAGGAAAATTCTTCTGGCTTATCTGCCACATCTGTGGAAGCAATGGTGACACCTACTTCCAAAACTGCCACCTAAACAAAACTTCTCAAAGTGTCAAAAGGCACACAAGTTCCCTTTAAGCAGTAAGAAGTGATTTAAAACACCATGACTGAGGTCTAGAAGACAACTGTCCCTAAGACCAAAATAGATAAAGTGGGAAGAGCACATCTAAATCTACTTCCTTAATAAATAACTACTGCTCGAAAAACTCAGGCAGAACAGCCCAAACTTTAAAGTGGAATGAAGTTACCAAACAACTTGTAATCGAACGCCAGTGCAGAATCCTTTCCTGCCTCAAAGGCTGCAATTCAAACAGTAGGTGATAGAAGAACCCCAGTTTCGGGTGCACACTCCTAAAGGACTCCAGGTCCAGGCACGCGCCCGGGTAGGGGTAAGGCTGTCTGAGTCACGCACAGGAAGCTGGTGGGCAGCGAGAGGCAAGCTCGGGGTTGAGGAGGGTACGGAGTAAGGAGGTGGTAGAGGCAGGAGGCAACTTCTCCTCTGGGCTCACCAAGGGCAGGGGGTCAGCCTTTCTAGGGCAGAAACTGCCAAAAAGCAAGTCCTGACGACTGAGCTCCCTCGGTGATCAGCAGTCGCAACATGGCCACATACGTGAGAAAAACCGTGTTTCAAAGGACTCTCCACCACTCCCCAGCCCGTCCCCCATGGCTAAAGTGATCACGGCTCAGGACACCAAGCCCTCACGCTGTCTCCAGCCAAAGAGAGGCAGAAAGAAGAGAGAGGAAGGGGCTGTCGCCCCAGAGACTGCCCGGCCCTCATACCCCGGGATGGGGGCACGGGCCCTGAAAAGCAAGGCCCGACCACCCTCGCCGCTCCGTCGGCTGCCGCGGCGCCAAGACACCCGTAGCCGCTCATCCGCGGCCCGGAGCCCCAGTCTCCTCTGGCACAGGCCCCCTGGATCCCAACCCTCTCAACCCACTCCTCCCCCTCACCAGCTGCCGCAGCCACCTCCGACGGCCGCCGCTTTTTGGGCCGAGGCTCCCCGCCAGGGTTTCCCTCTCTGACCTCATTTCCGGTCTGGGCCGGAGGGGTGGGGCGGTGGAGTAGGAGGGGCTGACTGCGCAAGAGGACCCGCCCCGCCCCAGCGCTTCCGCCCCGCGGCCGCTCCCACTTCCGCCCGCCGTGGGTGGGCCCCGGAGAAGCCTGGCAGTGGGGAACGAAGCTAGGAAGCCGGGCGAATAGAGGCGCACCGGCTGAGGAGCTCCTCTGAAGCGACCCTGGGGGAAAAGACCTCGTATGCCGGCCTCATCTTCCTTGTTGGCATCAAGAAGTTGGGCCCTGGGGAGGGGCGTCAGCTTCACCCTTGCTTTCTGGCCTACTTTTATAAAGGGTGTGCGAAGTTGAGGAGAAATGGATCCTAATGACATCTCATAACCACAAGAGTTGGTACATCCTTTGGGAGGGGCAGTTTTAAATTGAGTTACTCAGAACATTAAAAATACACGTCTTGAGCAATAAGACAAGTAAAGTAGTATTGGAATATAATTCAGAATATAAAAGAAATATTTGTGAGCCCATATTAATATAAATAAGTGATTGAATAAATTAATAAATGAAGAAGAAATAAATCTCCCACAGAAGAATCCCAAATAATTTACGTAAAATCTCCACCCTGGAGCATAACTCCCCAAGTGTAGGCTGTGTGCAATGACTTCCTTCCAAAGAGGACAGTATTAAAAGGGGAGAAAAATGAGTAACTTCATAGTGCAGAAACCTGGCAAACACTGCTTCAGCCAGCAATCAAGGTTAACATCAACAGTGATAAATCGTGTCGATGGTATGTGGACTTGATATTTGATGCGAATGGCATTTTGTGGTACTTTCCTTCCAAATACGTAACCCTGGTCTAAGTGTAAGAAAAAAATCAAACCCCAATTGAGGGACGTTCTACAGAATATGTGCCAATATTCCTCAAAATTAAGGTCATCAAAGACGAGGAAAGTCTAAGAAACTGTCACAGCCAAGAGGAGCCTAAGGAGACATGACAACTAGATGTAATGTGGTGAGATACCGGAAGAGAAAAAGGACATTAGATAAAAACTAAAGAAATCTGGATAAAGTATGAACTTTAGTTAATAATGATGTATCAATATTGGCTGATTGTGACAAGTGTGCTATACTGGCACAAGATGTGAACAATAGAAGACACTGGGTGTGAACTATACAGAAACTATAGTGTGTTTGTAATTTTTATCTAAACCTAAAACTATTTTAAAATTAAAAGTTTATTTAAAATGCACATAACTTTTGACCCAGAAATTCTTTCCCTAAGAATTTTATTCTAAGGAAAAATTGGAAAAGGCACAAAAATGTTAAGTTCAGATAAATGCATCCCTGCAGCATTTCTGAGAGAGAGAGGAGACTAGGAAAAAAGCCAGAAATCCTACAGGAGTTAGTTAACTAAATTATGGTACATCTATGGATGGAATATCTTGCAACTTTTTTAAACTGATGTTGTGAAAGAATATTTAATGACATGAAAAGTCATCAATTTATAATTGTGTATATTTCTGCATGACTGCTATACATCAATAAAAAGGTTACTCTAAAAATGTAGAGTATGATTCATGTATAAAGGAAATTAAATCAATACTTGCATAGGAATGTGACCAAAATGATAGACTACACGACATCCAAAATAGTTTCATTATAAATGATTATATCTACTACCCGTTGTTTTTGTGGAGTTTCAGAATTTTCTATAGGTAAAATTTATTGTGTAAAGAGTCAAGGGAGGAGACAAAGATGGCTGAGGTTTTGAGCCAGGGTGACTGAGAGAATGGTCAGTGCCATCCGCACAGCTAGAGAAGTTAAGAAGAGAAACAGGTTTGGTGGGAAGATGATTAATTCCATTTTGGGCATGCTGAATTTGTGATTCCCACAGGACACAAATATGGAAATATTCGACAGGTGTCCACAGCCATCATCCATCCCTCTTTTCTACTTAAGTGAAAATTCCCTCCCACAAATCATACCTGTTCCCATGGTGTCAGTTGCCTGCATCAGCACTAAAGGCTCCCAAATTTCTTGAAATCCAGCTTAGATTTTCAGCTTTCTGCTAGATATCTCCACTTGTTTACTCTACCAGCGTCTCCAATTTAAGATGTCAAAATAAAGCTTAATTTCTTCCACAGTTCTATCAAATCTACCCCTTCACTGTTCCCTAACTGGGAAATGTCACCACCACTGTGCAGTCACCCAGGTAAGAAGCTTCAAAACCATTTTTAGTTCCTGCTTCTTCCTTATACCCCTTTATCTTGCTAAATGCTAAGTCTCATGGATTGCACTCCTGCAGGAGTCTTGCATCCATCGTCTCTCTTTTGTTTGCACTCTGCCATTGGCCTCGTCTGCACAGGCAACCACTCTTCTGATGAGGTAGCAGCTGCCTTACTGGTCTTTTCACTTGCAGGCTCTCCACCCAAAAAAGTCATTCTCTACATGGGCACCAGAGTGAGGTTCCTAAACACAATTTGGATCCTGGCACTTCATCCATCTTCCACTACCTCCTGCATCATGCTTGAGCACACCATACCACTTGCTGGTTCTTGCACACCCCTGGGATTCGGGGTGATTTAAAGGCTTAATGTCAATGTGACCTCAGTAAGGATTCAGAAAAGACTTCCCCTTGCTTGCCCACTCCTTTGGCACTCTCTCAGAACTTTCTGGTATCTTTATTGCAGCTCTTTCTTCATTCAGCCTGAATTAGAGCCAATTCTGGGAGAGTTTGTCTCCCCAACAAAATCACTCATTCAACAAAACATTTACCAAGCACCTACAAGTATACACACACACACATGCATGCACATATATATAACTGTGTATATTATATATACACAGTTATACATATATAATACTGTTTTATGTGTGTGTATACTTGTATATGTTTTATACACACACACACACACAAACAATACATATAAATGTGTGAACAAAAACAAAGCCTGCTCCCTCACCCTGAAGACCTTGTCCTATTCATTGTATCCTCATCAATGTCTAGCACAGTGCTTTGCACATGGTAGGTGCTCAATAGGTATTGTTGATTAAAAATTAAATAAATACTTGTTTACTAAAAGCTGAATCAGGAAATTACAAGCGCTTGTCTCAGCTGGGCGCGCTGGTTCACACTGTAATCCTAGCACTCTGGGAGGCAGAGGCAGGAGGATCACTTGAGCTCAGGAGTTCGAGACCAGCCTGAGCAAGAGCGAGACCCTGCCTCTAATAAAAATAGAAAAAAAAATATCTGGGTATGGTGGCACTCCCCTATAGTCCCAGCCATTTGGGAGGCTGAGGCAGAAGGATTGCTTTAGCCCAGGAGTTTGAGGTTGCTGTGAGCTAGGCTGACAACAGGGCATTCTGGCCCCAGTGACAAAGCAAGACTCTGTCTCAAAAAAAGGAAAAGGGGGACAAATCACCTATGGTCTGGCTGGGCTGGTGGCAGTGGTGGTGGGGACCAGGGTTGTTTAAAATATTTACATTCAATATGAATATGGTGAGTATATTAGTTTGCTCAAGTTACCATACAATGTACCCCAGACTGGATGGTTTAAAGAGCAGAAATTTATTTTCCCATCATTCTGGAGGCTAGAAGTCTGAGATCAAGGTGTTAGCAAGTTTGGTTTCTTCTGAGGCCTCTCTCCTTGGCTTGTGTCTTCACATGATCTTTCCTCTGTGGGTATCTATGTCTAAATTTCCTGTGACCAGCCCTGTTGGATTTGGGCCCATCCTAATGACTTCACTTTAACTTAATGACCTCTTCAAAGACTCTATGTCCAAATACAGTCACATTCTGAGATACTGGATATTAGGACTCCAATATATTAATTTTAAAGGGATACAACTCAGTCCATAATAATAGTTCAGTTTAAATCTACCATCATGCTATTTATTTTCTATTTGTCCCATGTGTTCTTTGTTCCTTTTCACCTCTTTTTTTCCCTCTTATGGATTAATCATTTTTATGATTTTATTTGTATCCTTTATTAGTTTACTAGGTATATCTCTATTTTATATTTTTAGTGGTTGCTTTAGGGTTTATAATATACACTTTTAACTTAACTTAGTCTGCTTTTGAGTAATAACATACCTCTTCATTCCTAGTATAAAAGCTTACCACAGTATACTACCATTTCCTCTCTCCCAATCTTTGTACTATTGTTGTACAGGGGAGAAAAGATTTCTCACACATTGCAAAGTTCATGGTTAAGGAACCTATAATAAAAGACAGATTAATTAGAGAAAAGCATACAAATTTATTTAAAATAAGTTTTACATAACACAGGAGCATTCATAAATGAAGATCCCAGAACACAGGGATATCTGTGTTTTTATGGACAGTAATGCAGAAGCTTGATTGGAGGACTAAAGTGTATGACCCAATGGTAATAAACTGGGGGGAACTTAACAAGGATTTTTTGTTGAGGGTCTTACACCCTATTTTCATTCCTGGTTTGTTGTTTTTTTTTTTGTTTTTTTTTTTTTTTGAGACAGGGACTTGCTCTGCTGTCCAAGCTGGAGTGCAGTGCTATGATCATACCTCACTGTAACCTCAAACTGGGCTCAAAAGATCCTCCCACCTCAGCCTCCCAAGTAGGTGGGACTACAGGCACATACCATAACACCCAACTAATTTTTCTTTCTTTTTTTTTTTCTTTATTAGAGATTGTGTCTTGCTGTGTTGCCCAGGCTGGTCTCAAACTCCTGGCCTCAAGCAATTATCCTGTCTCAACCTCCCAAAGTGCTGGGATTACAGATGTGAACCACCATGCCTAGCCTTATGACCTATTTTCAAGGAAAGATCAGCTGGGTTTTATGGCCACTTCAGAGGAGAAAGGGTGAGAGGAATAATTTCTAGTTTCCATGGCCTGCTTCTGCTCTTTGCTCTATGACAAAGGTGCTATATTTGGGGGTTGCATGTCCTAAGTCCCATCAGTTATTATACACTTTATATATGACAGAAATCCTATAATACATTTTTATTGCTTTTAAACAGTCTATTGTTACTTAAAGACATTTTTTTAAAAAGAAAAAGATTTTGTATAGTTTCACAAATCCACTTTTGGTATTTTTCATTCTGTTGTGTAGCTCCAGATCTCCATGTGGTATAATTTTCCTCCTGTCTGAAATATTTTCTTTAACATTTCTCGTAGTTCTTGTGTGTTCGTGATGATTCTTTCAGCTTTAGTTTCCCTGAAAAAGTCCTTATATTGTCTTCACTTTTTTTTTTTTTAAACAGAGTCTCACTCTGTCACCCTGGCTAGAGTGTAGTGGCATCACCATAGCTCACTACAACTTGAAATTCCTGGGTTCAAGTGATCATCCTGCCTCAGCTTCCTGAGTACCTGGGACTACAGGCATGTGCCATCATGCCAGCTAATTTTTCTATTTTTTGTAGAGACAGGGTCTTACTCTTTCTCAGGCTGGTCTCAAACCCCTGACCTCAAATGATCCTCCCACCTCAGCTTCCCATAGTGTTAGGATTACAGGCGTGAGCCACCACCCCTGACCTGTCTTCATTTTTGAAAGACCTCTTTGCTGGGTATAGAATTCTAGGTTGACAACGTTTTTCTTTAGGTAACAGCATATGTCCATCACATAATGATGTTTCAGTCCACAAAGGACTGTATACACAATAGTGGTCCCATAAGATTATAATACTGTATTTTTATTGTTCCTTTCCTATTTATCATTTAGACACAGTTAGATATGCAAATACTTACTGTTGTGTTACAATTGCCTGCAGCATTCAGTATGGTAACATGCCATACAGGTTTGTAGCCTAGGAGCAAGAAGCTGTCCCATATAACCTAGGTATGTAGTAGCCTATATTGTAATAGTTTTGTGTAAGTACACTCTGTGATTATCACACAATAACAAAATCACCTAATGCCAGATTTCTCAGAATGTATCCTCATCATTAAGCAACTCATGACTATATTTTTAAGATGTCACTCCACTGACTTCTGGCTCCCATTACTACAAACATTAAGTCTGTTGTCCTACTTAACTGTTTTCCTCTCTATATAACAGTGTCTTTATGCTCTTGCTCCTGTTAAGATTTCCTCTTTATCACTAGCTTTAAACAATTTGATTATGATGTCTTCGTGTCATTTTTTTTTTTTTTTTTGAGACAGAGTCTCGCTCTTTTGCCTGGGGCGAGTGCCGTGGCGTCAGCCTAGCTCACAGCAACCTCAAACTCCTGGGCTCAAGCAATCCTACTGTCTCAGCCTCCCGAGTAGCTGGGACTACAGGCATGTGCCACCATGCTCGGCTAATTTTTTCTATATATATTTTTAGCTGTCCAATTAATTTCTTTCTATTTTTGGTAGAGACGGGGTCTCGCTCTTGCTCAGGCCGGTCTCGAACTCCTGAGCTCAGAACGATCAGCCCGCCTCAGCCTCCCAGAGTGCTAGGATTACAGGCGTGAGCCACTGCGCCCGGCCTCTTCATGTCATTTTTATGTTTCTTGTCCTTGGGAATCATTGAGCTCTTCGAATCTGTGGGTTTACAGTTTTCATTGAATTTGGAAAACTTTTGGCTATTATCTCTTAAAATATTTGTCTCTTCTCACTTCCCATCTACAGGCATGCCTTGTTTTATTGCACTTCATTGATTGTGCTTCACAGATACTGTGTTTTTTATAAACTGAAGGTTTGCGGCAACCCTGCACGGAGCAAGTCTATTGGCACCATTTTCCAACAGCATGTGCTCATTTTGTGTCTCTGTCTCACATTTTGGTAATTCTCACAATTTTGCAAATTTTTCATTATTGTTATATCTGTCAGGGTAATCTGTGATCACTGATTTTTGATGTTACCATTGTAATTGTTTTGGGGATCCCATGAATTGTGCCCATATAAGATAGTGAACTTAATCTATAAATGTTGTGTGTGTTCTGACTATTCCACCAACTGGCCTTTCCCCTGTCTCTCTCCCTCTTCTCAGGCCTCCCTATTCCCAGAGACACAACAAGGTGCTTTGGCTGTGAAATTAGGCCAATTAATAACCCTATAATGGCTTCTAAGTATTCAAGTGAAAGGAAGAGTCACATGTCTCTCACTTTAAATCAAAAACCTAGAAATGATTTAACCTCGGTGAGAAAGACATGTCAAAAGCCCAGATGGGCTAAAAGCTAGGCCTCTTGCATCAGACAGTTAGCCAACTTATGAATGAAAAGGAAAGGTTCTTGAAGGAAATTAAAAGTTCTACTCCAATGAACATATATTAATAAATGATAAGAAAGCAAAACAGCCTTATTGCTGATATGGAGAAAGTTCGAGTGGTCCAGATAGAAGATCAAACCCCAACATTCCCTTAAGCCAAAGCCTAATCCTGACCAAGTCGCTAACTCTCTTCAATGCTATGAAATCTGAGAGAAGTGAGGAAGCTGCAGAAGAAAAGTTAGAAGCCAGCAAGGTTTGTTTATGAGATTTAGGGAAAGAAGCCATCTCCAGAACATAAAAGTACAAGGTGAAGTAGCAAATGGTGTTATAGAAGCTGCAGCAAGTTATCCAGAAGATCTAGCTAGGATAATTGATGAAGGTGAATATACTAAACAATGAATTTTCAGTGTAGACAAGACAGCCTTATATTGGAAGAAGATGCCATTGAGGACTTTCATAGCTTGAGAAGAGGAGTCAATACCTGGCTTCAAAGCTTCAAAAGACAGGCAGACTGGTTAGGGTCTCATGCAGCTGGTGACTTTAAGTTGAAGCCAATGCTCATTTACAATCTCCTAAATCCTACAGCCTTAAAAACGAAGGGTTCCTAATTGTGGCTAAATCAACTCCGCCCATGCGCTATAAATGGAACAACGAAGCCTGGATGACACATCTGTTTACGGCATGGTATACTGAATATTTTAAGCCCACTGTTGAGACCTACTGCTCAGAAAAAAAGATTCCTTTAAAAATATTAATGCCCATTGATGATGCACCTGGTCACCCAAGAGCTTTGATGGAGATGTACAAGGATATTAATGTTGTTTACATGCCTGCTAACATAACATCCATTCTATAGCCCATGGATCAAGGAGTAATTTCAACTTTCAAGTCTTATTATTTAAGAAATACATTTCATAAGTCTATGGTTGCCATAGATAGTGAGTCCTCTGATGGATCTGGGCAAAGTAAATTGAAGATCTTCTGGAAAGGATTCAGCATTCTAGATGCCACTAAGAACATTTGTAATTCATGGGAAGGGAGCAACATTGGGCTGGGCATGGTGGCTCATGCCTGTAATCCTAGCACTCCCAAGGCAGGAGAATTGCTTGAGGCTAGGAGTTCAAAATCAGCTTGAGCAAGCACAAGGCCCCATCTCTACTAAAGACAGAAAAATTAGCCAGGCATGGTGGCGGTTGCTTACAGTGTGGAGGCGCCAGCTGACTGCATCTGGTGGTCTGCAGTCAGCTGGGGAGGGATGTTCTAGAATGTCCCTGTGTAGGACAACTTGACCTCTTCCCCACATCTCCCATATGCCTCCAGCAGGCTGGCATAGTCATGTTCTCATGACCAGAGGCCTGCCCTAGCATAGCATGTTCTCATAACCATTGTAGGATTCTGAAAGGAGGCAGAAACACACAGCACTATTCAAGCCTCTGCTTGAATCAATCTTGTAACTGACACATTGGCTAAAGCAAGTCATGTGGCCAAGCCCAGAGTCAGTCTGGAAAGGCACTAACCACCAGTGTAGATGCAGGGAGGCATGAAAAAACAGGGACAGTAATGCAATCGGTCTACCCTACCTATGAAATAGGTGTTGGTTTTACCATCATCCCGATTTACAGTTAGGAAACTAAGGCACAGAGAAGTTAAGTATCTCGCCTAAGGTCCCAGCTAAGGTGTGGTAGAGTTTGGCTTTGAACTCAGGTGCTTTGGCTGTGGAGACGCTGTGCTCAAGCTCAGCAGCTACTGCCCTCTGGGGAAAGGCCCAGGGCTTTCTTGGACTCTCCACCCTATCCAGAAAATGGGTCAGTCATCGGCCTTGTCGTGGAGCGCTCCAGGGAGGACGAGCTCACCACGTCCCCAGCTCAGCCATTGCCCTCAGAGATGACAGCCAAAGACCTCCAAGCTCTGGCTGCCAGCGGTCACGGGAGGCCCCTACTAGTCCCTATTTCTTAGCCTCAAGTGCCTGAGGCCGCACAGCGAAGCCTTTCAGGGGTTAAAGGCAAGGAAGAGAGAAACAAAAGAAGGAATAAAGTCAAGAAATGTGCCATGAAGCTTCTTGCAGCGCAAAGCAGAGAAAGTCATTTCCAACTTCTTTCATCTCGTAGATGAAGCCACTAAATAAAGGGGCAAAGCGGCGCCCACAAGGGCTTTTAATCTGTCTCATCTCCTTCATAATAACTGCAAATTTTCCCTGGGCCCCTGGGAATGAGCCTCTTCCCTGCGCTCGGCCTTATCTCCCCCTCCACATTTCGCGCGCGCTGCCCGGGCCGTCCCGGCGAGGCCTGGGGGAGCCGGCGCTCCCCGCCTCATTGTTCCGGCCGGCCCGGGGCCCGGAGGAGGGATGAAGGCCAGTCAAAGGGAAGCGGGCTCGCCGCGGCTTCATTAACGGCGGCCTTTCAGCGGCGCGCGTATCAGAGCCAGGCCTTTTCAGAGGCGCTAATTAGCAATTTGGAGCCTTGCCCCCTCTGGAGAGGCGCCTTCGATCTAACAAGTGGGAACAGCGCTGCGCTCCCTTTTTTCTTGCACTTAATATTTATTGTTTTGTATTTTCTCCCTCTCCTCCTCTCCCCCCTCCCAAGCCGCCGCATTGTCCAGCTCACGGCCGCCAGATAAGGCCTGGGGTGGGGGAGGAGGAGAGGAGGAGGGCGCAGCATTAATCACTCTTTTAATTCTCGGCTAATGATAACTTTCTCTCGCGCAGGGAGAGAAGTTAATCTTTCTTGGATATTGAGAAACAGGGGAGAGTGAGGACCGAGCGGGGGTGGGGTGAACACAGAGGGGTGGAGATGACAGAAGAGACCGCTCTAATCCTCCGTCCCCCACCCAGTTCTCCCACTTCCCCCCTGACCTGTTGGCATCACCGCTAGACACACTCGTTCTTCCTGCCCCTCCACCCAGCAGCGACCTTTGCCGACCTATAAAAAAGTCAACATAGTCTTCCAAGTTCAGCTCCGATGCCACCTCCTCTGTGAAGCCAGTCCTGATTGTCCTGGCT
Source organism: Indri indri (assembly GCA_004363605.1). Taxonomy (NCBI): domain Eukaryota; kingdom Metazoa; phylum Chordata; class Mammalia; order Primates; family Indriidae; genus Indri; species Indri indri. Next base: position 45,906 of record RJWJ010008700.1, read on the forward strand.
GAATTTGCCCTCTTCCTCCCTCTGAAATCTCACAGCACATTTCACACACCACGCCTGCAGTGAATTCTGCCTGCATTAGGGCCGTTTATTACTCAAGTGTGGAGACCACCAAATCTTTAAAATGTCTATGTCCTCTGTAGGACTGGTGCACAGGGAGTGTTTGTTGAATGAATGAATCGACAAATTACTGACTGCCGCAGAACCACATGAGTACGAGCTTTTTAAAAAACAAACAAACTGCTTCACCAGTTATTTAAATAGCACTTGCACTTGCCAGTACTATTCTAAGCACTTACTAATATTCACTCCTTTAATCATCCTGACAACCCTATGTGGGGTTTTACAGGCCCTATCCCTATAAAAGCCTATCTCTGTTTTATAGATGAGGAAACCAAGACACAGAGAGGGTAATTAACTTCCCTATGATCACAGAGCTGTTAAGCAGCAGAGCTGGGATTCAAACCCAGTCTGTCAGGTTTCAGAGTCTGTGTTCTCAAACCCACTTTGCTAGTAGGATATGATGATCTCGGCTTCCGCGCAGGCTCCTGTCTCTCCACCTGGAGGGAGGAATGGGGTGGGAGGAAGGCCGAGGAGGGTACGGGCAGGTGCAGAAGGGGCGGGAAAGGTGGCAGAGAAGCCCGGCCCTCACCTGGAGAGCTCACAGAACACTCAGACCTGACAGCTGGTGTTTGGCATGTAGCCACAGAGTGAGCCCTGTTAACAGTGGCCTAAGCCCTGGGCCCCTGGGCCATGGCTGTGACTCCCCCCATCAACCTGATTCCCCCCTCCCACTGCAGGCCCTCTCTACTCATTTCGAGGCAGCAGAAGCAAATTTCCCAAAAAACTCTGGGTTCTGCTATACAGAAGTGAGTGGAGCGGAATGCCCTGGAGAGGGAGGGAGGGCAGGAGAGCCCCCGAAAATCCCCTCCGAATTATAAACATATCCTCTTTAAGTACATTTCTAAGGATAACATTTGTATTACTCTGTCCTGTGCCTGCAGATAGAGCCTGCCTATCTCCTCCATCTCGCTCCTTTCTCTCTGCTCTGCTGGGAGCCGTCCCTATCTGCAGCCATGCTGGCAATCCGCTTCCCTGCGATTGTTTCGATCGAGGGGAAAAATTAATTTCTGCCTATCGTTAATTGAGAGAATTGTGTGGAGGGCGAGGGAAGGGGAGGGGGGAGGAGAGAAAGGAAGGAGGCGGAGGGGAGCAATCGTGTTATTAACCGTGTCCCTTTCATAAGCAAATATTCTGATTGCCATCAGTGAGATGAGAGGCTCATTAATGCAGGAAGCAGAGAGGTGATTAGAGAACTTTCAAGAGCTATTGAGCTAAGCGGGAGGGAGGGTTGCAGGGATCTGGAGGCCCGGGGAATTTGGGAAGGACTGGGCTAGGGGAGAGCCACTGGCCTTGGAGATGGGCTTTCCTGCCCCTCTTCAGCCCCTCTCCCCAGGACTCACTTCCAAACAGTCCCCAAAGCCGGCAGCTAGAGTTGGGAAGAATGCAAAAAAAGTGACAGAAAACTTTGCAAAAGTTGTGTCTCCTCCAAAGACCCCACCCTGATGCTAACCTGGTAATCTGCAGATTGAATTTTCTAGCCCCCAATATGTTTGTCTAACAGTGTATATGTGTTTTTTATTATTATTGTTATTATTATTTTAGGGACAGGTTCTCACTATGTTGCCCAGGCTGGCCTTGAACTTCCGGGCTAAGTGATCCTCCCACCTCAGCCTCCCAAGGAGCTGGGACTATAGGTGTGAGCCACAGCTCAGTGTGTGCGTTTTAATTATGTGATTGTCTGTACTCCCTGATTCACCAGTTCCTACCAGTTCCCGTTTATTGCCCCCATCCTGCCTTACTTGTTTATGTCCCTGCGTGGTCCGTGACATCCTTTGTGTGTGCAGCCCCTGGTCAGGCTGGGGCTGCAGAGCTCAGAACTGCTGGAGGCGGTGGGTGTTGGGGTTGAAAGGGAGGGAACAGTGAGAGGAGGTGGGCATGAGGGATCGTGGGCACAAGGGATGGTGGCAGGGAGTGCCCACCTCATACACTCCCAGCCCACTTGGGATATCAGCCACAGGGGTGCTGGTCAGCACCATATGAACCCATCCTAACCTGATCTGCCTCAAGCAGGAGCCTCACCCTTCTCTCAAGTTTTCTGCCCTAGGGTTTCTCCAAGGAGAAGGTTCTCAGCAGCTCACACACCCCTGACCATCCCCCCCAATATACCAAGCCCAGTGGAGAAGTCTGGAAGAGTGTATGTCCCCTTAGCCAAGGGGGGACAGGAGCCTGTGGATAAATACCCCAGGCTCCCCAGGAGGATGATTCTGGGGTCGTCCTGCACCCAGCTCAGAGGGCCTGGTGGAGTGCAGCCCCACCACGGCAGCTCTCTTGAAAACACACTCCTTCACCGGCTTTTCTTCCTGGTCGGCCTCACTTCCCCACCCGTCACTCCTGCTTCCTGGTATCACCTCTCGAACTACCTGTACCCAAGTTTGCTCAGCTCTGCTTTCAGGAGAACACAAACTAAGACAGTGGCCCCATGTGTCCCCAGGACAAACGGTAGGAGATGGTCACGAGGGAGAGTGGCAAGTCCTACATCCGAGAATGCTACACACGGCTCTGGGTGGCAGTGGGTGCAAGACGCAGGGGCATGTGCAAGGGCAGAAGAGCCAGGACCAGGAGCCATGCAGGATGTGGGAGCTGCAGACTGAGCTCGGGGGTGAGACAAAGCCACAGGGAGCCAGAGATGAGAGCACCTAGAAATCGGCACTGTCCGGGAGAGCCGTGTATGTGGCCCTGTGGCCAAATGGCCAACTTCCCAGGCTGTGGCCAGAGGCTGCACCTGGGCTCGTGGCACTGCAGACACCGAATGGCCATCTCTACGTGCCTCCAAACCCCTCCCCACCTTCTCGGCCAACTGTGAGCGTGACGCATTCCCCATGACGGATGGGACCCTGCCCCGTTCTCCCTCACACCCAGCTCCTGTGGCTCCCAGCATCCATCCCAATACCTGCTTTCCAAGCAAGATGCTCCCAGCTGGGGGCACAGAGGCCGAGGTAGAGAGTCTCCGGGAGAGACAGGTGAGGCAGGGCTCAGGGGACAGGGGGCTACGGTTATTCTGTCCCCAGGCCTCACACCCACAGAACAACTCGGTTCTCTTCCAGGAACCAAACGTTCCAAGACATATTCTGACTCCAAAAATAGGGGAGTGGTGGGCAAAGAGACTGAGACCAAAAAGAGTCAAAGGAAAGAATAGGAAAGAGGAAACGAAAGAAAGAAAAGAATAAGAGAGAGAGAAAAGAGAGGGAGAGACACTTGGAGATTTTCAGAACAATCTCCATGCTCCATGGTGCTTTCTGTTTAAAAAAAAAAAAATGGAAAAGGAATGATGGAGAAGGGGAGAGAGTCAGACAAGTTTAATGATGTGTGTTCAAAGCTCAGATTGGAAAAATGACAGAGAAAAGCAGCCTGTTTCGGCACTAATAAATTGTTCTCTGCTGTAAGAGGCGCCTGTCGCAGCATTAATACAGGCCCCTAATACACGGGTCAGGGTTAAGTAATTCTCTCCGGCAACTTAAGCGAATAATGAAGCTGGCAGCGGCTGGTGGTGCGGTGGGAGAGATGGTCTCTGCTGCTGGCACTTTGTCTTCATTTATTATGCCAGCGGCGGCACGGACGGGAAGCCTCCGCCGAGGAGATATCGCTTCATTTCGGCAAGGTAATGAAAGCCGGGTTGGGGGGAGGATAAACCAATTTGCCGGCTGACACTGGAAGGAGTGATTTGCGGACTCGAGAAGGCGAGAGGAGGACCCAAGCACAAGGAGGCACAAGGCTAACCCAAAGTGGGCCACGGCCTTCCGAGAGGCAGAGACCCGCGGGGGCACGGTGTGGGGCCAGCTGACCCAAGTCAAGGGAGGAAGGGGTGAAGGAAGAGACCCAGATGAGCGGGAAGGTGAGTGAGGGGGAGAAACAGAGGACAGGGGAAGCAAAATAAAGGTCACAGACCAATACGGCTGTGAGTAACAGAGGGCTGAGGCCAGGAAAAGAGGCATCGTGGGAAAGAAAAGAAACTGAGGCAGAAGCTGGGGGTACAAGGCTAGTCGGGCAGAGAAAGTTGGATAGGGATTGCAGGGAGAAATTATACGTTGGCTGATAACAAGCTTGAAATATTTGGAGCTACGCTGTTTTTGAACGGAGAGTCTGGAGTTCCCCTAGAACACCCTGACGGTCTCACAGTTTGGTGGTTACTTCCTCTATGGACAGCTCCGGCCAGTTGGCCATCAGAACCGCTTTTGGCAGCTTCTGTCTTCCAGTGATGTCCTCAGGCAGCAACATGAATTTGGGGGCAGAGGGTCCGAGCTGTGTTACTGGGGGGATAAGTTTGAGGTGCGATCCAAAACCACGAGCATCTCTTCCCTCTGGACTGATCCAAATCACCTGCACCAGGAGGCCTCCCAGTTCTGCCTTAAGAGTGGAGGGGACCCTCACTGTCCTGGGTCAGCTGCCTGGGTGGGTCTCCCTTGCTGCTGAGTACCTCCTTCCCACAGCCTGGCCCAATCACAAGTTGCCATTCTTCTTTGTCACACGGGAGGCAACAAGAAAGAAGGGCAGGACTGGTGAAGGGACCCACTCCTGCCGGTCCTCTCAGAATGTTGGTAACCATGTCTTACGTGCATTTCAGGGTCACATTTGAACCAGGTGACACACACATAGGAGCAGGCGTAAGCCCAGGGATCTAGGCTGGGTTATGTAACTGTCCTGTTCCTTTCCTGAACACCGGCACCTTTCTTTCTTCCCTTCAGCACCAAGACCTTTTGGACAGCTCCAGCCAGAGGTCCGGCAAACTGAACAGGCTTCCTTCCTTCCTTATCACGTTTCCAAGTTCCCTAAGACCCCCTCCTACTCCTTCCCCCTAAGATTAAGACGAGCAGATTTTCAGCGGTCAATAAATGGAGAAGAATCTCAACTTCCCCACCTTCCCTTGCCAATATGCATTTCTCTCCCTCTTACCCTACACCCAATCCTGCACGCATGTGTTCGTACACATACACACACACACACACACACACGCACACATGCACACACTCATTCCCAAGTAACGCTGCCACTTTTCTCCCCTGATGTGGGTTAAGGATTTCCAATAAGGACCAAGTATTTGAAGCTTAACACTGCAGTCTCTAGAGAAGCCAGGCCAATTTCACACTAATCTAACCCATGAAGGGAGAGAGCATCGGAAGCAAAAATTACATCAAAGAGAAGTTAATGCCGAGAAGCAGGCGACATAAAAAGGAGCTGCTTTCAGTTTCAAATGACTACACCAATCTGGATTAAGAGATCAGCCTACCGAATGCCTGTATCACCATGTCTGTGCCCAGGCACCAGGCAGAATGAAGCCTTGTCTTCAGGGGCCACTCTGAATGGGGGTCAGAGGGGAAAATGAGGCTTCCACCCTAACCCCACACTCATTGACACAGGATATGCCCTAGGTTAAGGGCTTTCAAGAAAAAAAGCTAAAGAGATATAGGAAAAAAGACTAGAAGGAAGCATATCAAAATGCTAACCTTGTAGTTAGGTGATTTTTTTTCCCTCTCTCTTGCTCCAAATTTTCTGTAATGAAGTTTTATTACTTCCATGGTGACAAAAACAAAACAGATGTTCAAACAGCAATGGGAACTCAACGTTTTTTCCTCCATCTGGAATTTATCTCTCTAGGCATTTTCCTTGGCATAGCACTTAGCACGGTTATGTTTATAGGTGAAAAAGCACTTTATAAATGACTCCACCGAGTATTATGATGTTGTGGTCAGTGATGGAGGGTGATGGAGAGAGCTATAGATTCATTCACCATTTCTAAGACAGTAGCAGATGGCAACCTGAGAAGTTCTCAATACTGTCTCCTCTTTTCTCAGGATGTCAGGGCTCTGTGCCGCTAAATCCTCAGCACTTTGCATGGAGCCTGCCTGAATTCCATTTGTTGAATGAGCAAAGAAATGCATGAAAAGAAGAACAAAGATCTTTTCCATTTCATGTGATCACAGATAGAATTGCTCCAGAGTAGTCAGTTTAAATCCACCCTTCCTTTTGCACAAGGCCCCACTGTTCCCTCCCAAACACATGACCCAGGACAGAATTCTCGTTGCCCTCACATGCTCCCAGCGTAAGTTTGCTTGGGCTACCGATACCCCTTGCAACCCCAGACCACCAATCTGTCCCTGTCTGCCCCTTGCTGGGCTTCTTCCCACTCCTTCAGCCTGAAGTCCATGGACTGGGGGAATGACCCGCAGGGTAGACACATGGAGGGACAGCTCTGGCAAGTGGGCCCAGCCTGTGGCGCCCCTGGGGAGAAGCCGCCAGTCATCCCATTTTAAGCGGAACTGAAGTGAGACCGGCTTTCTGCCCACTCCTCCTCCTGCCCACCCCCAGGCGGCAGCCTGACAAGTGTAAATCCCAGAATGAATGAAGGCGCCGGGCCTCATGGAGCCGGTGTCTCAGCGCACATCTCCGCGCTGATTGACTTGTCGCCTCTGCGAGGCTGACTCTATCAGCTCCTAGGCGCCTCCAATTCCAGGTGTGATTTAGTTTGGAGATGAGAGGTGACAGTTAACATTGGTACTCGTCACTGTAGATCAGACGCAGTCACGC
>RJWJ010008701.1:0-52504 GCA_004363605.1 Indri indri
TTATTGTGAATAATCAGTAATTTATTGTGAGTGAAGTATTTGGCATCATAATGGCATTTGATAAGTTAACTAATTAAAGCAAGAGTTAAGTAACCAGCTATGATAGGATTTTTGATTGAAATTATAATCTGATAGTCACTTTCTACTTTAAATTTTAATCGATCCTATTTATTCTTAAAATCCCAGTCTTCTTCTAGTAGCTTACAAGGTCCTTCCTGCTCTGATCCTGACCTCCCCAGTCACTTTATCCCTGCATGTCTCATTGTACTCCGTGCTCCAACCATACTGAGGGTTTTGTTGTAGTGGTGGTTGTATCATGCTCTGAGAAGCTTCATGTTATTCCCTCTTCCTGAAACTCACGCTTTCCCTCCTTGGCCTACAGCTAACTCCTAGTCACCTCTCAGGTTTGTTTAGTCACTACCACATTCAATGCCTTCAAAAGACTTCCTGAACCAGCCTAGATTATGGGTTACCATAACATCCTGTATTTCCTCTGTCATAGTACTTACCACACTGTTGCAGGATTTCCTACTCCAATGTCTGTGTCCCCCTTATACTGTGAGTTTGTTGACAACTAGATCGTGTCTGTCTTGTTCCCTGACCATAGGCTAGCACCATGCCTGGCTTGTATCATATAACCACTAAATAACTTATAGTAGACAAACAAATGAAGGTATAGTTTCCATTGTCCATTTATCCATGTGGCCAGTTACATGACTCCATTGAGCCGTAAGAAATATGGCTTCTTTCCTGCTTACTGCTCCCTGTTCTCATGGGAAAGGAGCATGTGGACTAGGCAAGAGGCTTAGTTGTTGAGAGAAATTTTATAGATTGGCAAAAAAATGTTTAAGACACTCTTTCCCCAGAGGTCAATCTTGGGGAAACAGGCTTGATTAGTAGAAAGAGGTGATTTTTGCAAATTTAATTATTAAAAATGTATACTCTTATATCTACTTATACAAAGAAAGAATATCAGAAACAGAAAAATTTGAATTAGTCACCTCTAGATTTTTAACATTTCTTTTTCATGTTTTCCTGTGTAGCCAAATGTACTACAATGCCCATGCATTAATGACATAATTTTAAAAAAATTAATGAGGATAAAATCTTTTTAAAGAAACTCAAGTTTCTATTTGTTCCAGACACAAGAAGAGAAGTTTGGGCAACCACTGATTTTTTTTTTTAAGCTCCGTTACTTGTTTGAGTTACCATTTCTTACAGATGTTACATTCTCTCAGGCTTTACAGTAGTCTCTCTGCTTAGAACCCCTCTCAGGCAATCTACATTTTACTGTGTCTTCTGAGATTCACTTCTTCTACAAAGTCTTCCCAGATAAGGCACTCATCCAATGAGAAAGGTCTTTCTTTACCTTCCAGTAAAAGTCCTTTAGCACTTATCTAGTCTGAGGTCTGCTTTCCCTATTCCTTTACTGTTGTCTTGGGTTTCTTTGTTTCCTAATTTCTCAACTATATTTCTTGCTCCCAAAGTGGACACACAGAAGTTTCTTCCAAAATACTATTGATTTAATGAATGTTGCATAAGAAGATGCATTCTAGAACAAATTGGCAAGTAAGAATGCAGGTCTGTCATTTCCTGGGGTGTAGGCAATCAGTTCCTGATGTCATAGGCCATTATGGGGTTTGGAACTCAAGTGTGTCCTTTTAACCAGTGTAATAAATGACAAATTCTAAATTAAGAAAACAAGTTTTTCTTTCTTCTAAAAAAATAAATAAATAAATAGCTGTCCTTTGGAAATCATTAAGGAAAGTTGCATCTGTGAAGTATGTCACCACTAAAGACAAAGAAAAATGCAGTCAAATAATAATAATGTTATTAGATCATCCATGTGTTTTTACCTGTCCACTAACATAAATTTTGAAAGAATGCATGAATAACTTTGAATGATTCACAGCAAATTTCCTGATCAATATTATGAAAGGAATTTTTTAAAATGGAAAGTCAGTAAAGATTGTTTCCTTTTAAGAAATCCAATATGTTAAAATCTAAAGTTAAGAGAACTTTTATCGCTGTTTGAGGTTTAGGGTATTAAGATTTTATGCTTCATCAAATGCTACACATCATCAAATCAATGTGTTTTGCTGATTGGTATTGCTGCTGACAGTTCCTCTAGTTCATAGCAGTTGCTCTTGAAGAGAATAAGAAGCCTCTTAATTTTTGATATTGCCAGGAAGAGAAGGTCTCAGTTTTAGGAAGTCCCACTGGGAAGACAGAAAGCATTGCATGGAGAACCGAAAATGAGCAACCCCTTGGAAACCATCAGCATTCCTTGATTTCGGACCCGGAGGCCCGAACTAACTTGAAAATAATATGTTCATTTTCTGAGTCTCATAATGCTCCTTTACCTGAGCAAATTTGCAAGGATAGCAGAAGAAGGCGATGCCCCCTGTCTGACCCTTATTCAAACCTCAAGGTTTTAGGAACTCCCAAAGATTCAGAGTAGAAGTGCATCGTTCCTTGCTCACAGTAGGCACTTTAATGTTTGTTTATGTCATATTTTAATGGTGCCCAACCACAGGCATCCAACTAATGCTTCCCCTAGGCTGCATTCAGCAATCCCACTCAGAATAACCAGGAGAGATACTTAACACATATGTTCCCCTAGGGAAAAAAAAAGGCTCTGATTTCTAGATGCAGATATGATCTGACTTTTTTATGCTTTCCCTTTTCCCTCTGAAAAAGGGGAATAACATCCCTTGTCACTGAGCCATTGGAATGTTGAGGAGACAGTAAGTTAGCATTTGAAAAGGATTTAGGGTGAAAGGTGCTATGTGAGCTCAAGGTATTTGTTAATGTTATTACTCAATCCACTCTGGCCCAGTGTGGAAACAAAAGAAACTTTTATTACAAATAACACAAGGTTGCTAAAATAACCTTAGGAAAGAGAGAATGAACTAGTCTACCAAGACAAATAGGTATCAGCTGGATTATTGAGACCTCAAGTTGAGGTTACAGGCTTTTAACACTACATGTAATGTTTTAATTTTCAAGTAAGATTTATTTTTAAAATAAAAGTAGGCAACCTATTAGTACCTATTTATAAAGGAGTGAGAGCTCACATTTCTAGGTGCATACTAACAAATGTATTTATAAAGATAGTTTCTACTACAAGACTGTATAAAGCAGAAGTCTCTTTTAACAGATTAAAAGAAAGGAGAGGGTGGAATATGTAAGGAAAGGTCCATGTGTGAATCAGGATATACTCAGGACTTAACCAGACTTCAGCAGACTCAATTAGGACCTTGGACACTCTCCAAAGTCCAAAGTTTGTATTTGAACTGAGAACAGCTATGATTTTACCATCTACCTTTTAAGTTGTCTTCCACTCAGCTTGTAAAGGCTAGGCTGTCACTGTTTGTGCCTACAGATAGATATTACTCTTGGTTCCTAGGAAATGTTTCATCCCCACTCTTAATATTTCCTTCCATGTGGGGGGATTTCTGCTTACATAGCAGTCCTGACATCTCTGCCCTCAGGGGAAGAAGGAATCATTTAATTTTATTGAGTCCCTCTATCTCCCTATTCTCTTGGAACCTATGTGCCTACAGAAAGCATGCATTCTGCTCTGCTATTTCAGATCCTAAGTTTCAGAGGACTATGTTGTTCAATGTTGGAAATAGGGTAGGTAAGTCTCTCTAAAGCTGAGGCTCAGTGTTAGTAAACCCATCCTCTAAAATCAACTTCATCAATGAGAAAAATGATAATCTGTTCTCCATCCATCTTACTATCTTATTTTTCAATGATTCAAACTCAGCTGAGGAAGAGATATGTACCTTCTCTTGAGCTCCCTAAAGACCCCAACCTATAATACAATGGGAAGTACACCTGCCTTTTCTAGACCAAGGGAAAGAAAGACAAACCTCAGTCTTCAAAGGCTTGAGGTAAATTATTGTAGATACAAAGTTAGCAAAGTTGAACTCAGCTGTTGGCAAATGGAATTGAATTAGTTTCCTGTGGCTGCTATAACAAATTACCACAAACTCAGTGGCTTAAAACAACAGAAATTTATCCTCTCACAGGTCTAGAGGACTGAAGTCCAAAATCAGTTTCACTAGGACTGAATCAAGGAGTTGGCCAGGCCATGCTCCCTCTGGAGGCTCCAAGGGAGACTCTGGTCCTTGCCTTTTCCAGCTTCTGGGACTGCCAGTGTTCCTTGACTTGTGGCTTTATCACCCCTGTCTGCCTCCCTGATCACATCGCCCCCTCCACTTCTTTGCCAAATCTCCCTTTGTGTACCTCTTATAAGGATATATGTGACTGCATTTAGGGCCACTCTAACAATCCAGGATAATCTCCCCATCTCAAGACCCTTAACACACCTATAAAGACCTTTTTTCTATATAAGGTGACATTTATAGAGTCTAAGGATTAGGACCTGATATCTCGGGGGGACCATTTTTCCAGCCTACTGCATGAATTTAGTAGTCACAAATGAGTATCATTTATTTCTTTTCCCCTTTTCTCTATATCCTGAAATTTTACAATGTAAGATACAAAAATATGTAGTCTAATATCACAGTCTTGGAAAATCAAGAAGGTAAATTTATCCTTGAATTTGGACCAACCAAATGATATTTATAAGGAATATATCATAAGGTGATCACTTTGTTTATGTGTATGTGTATATGTGTGTGAATCACCATGTAATTTTCTACCTGAAGTGTGGTGAAGTATAAATTTGAAAATGTAAATGATCCTTACATATCATTACTGATATTATAAATTCAAGACCATAGTTATTTATAAACTTATTTTTAAAATCCTGATTCAAGCATTTACTGAAACAGTTCAAAAATTAAGCCTTTTGTTCTTTCTATATATAGAGTGTATGGTGGAATTATTCATATCGCTAATATGAATTTGGCATTTTACTGTTAAATTATGGAAAACAACCACCTTTTAGCCAAGAACCATTGCCTTCTTAGACACACTCAATTTCATTTTACTTTTGCTACCAACATTTAGGAGTTAGTTTACTTTGTGTTATCATGTTCCACCAATATTCAAACGATTTACCACTTGGCAAGAGTTATTGCTGACACTAAGATGAGTAGGAGACAGCAAGGCATTGCAAAGGCAGGCATTCAGCTTCTGCTAAGCTTCTAATTAGCTAAGGAATTTGTACTACACACCACATGTGCACTGTTTCAGTTAGGACAGACTATGATGTAGTAACAAATAGACCTCCAAATTCAGTGTCTCAGGGAACAATACATTTATTTTCCTCTTTTGGGTAACAGGCCAGGGTGAGGGCTCCAGGTCAGTGGCAGCTCAGCTCTATGCAGCCATTCAGTGGTTTAAGATGATAAAGGCTCTACTGTCCTTTCAAGGTGGTTGTGGTCAGCTCCATCTCAGGAAGCCAGAAGGTGGAAGGGTATGCAAATGTACCCTAGTGCAAGAACTCTGGCACCTGGCCACACAGAACTGCAAGGGAGACTGGGAAATAGAGTCTAGTTGTGAGCCCCAGAAGAAGAGAAGAAGGGATTTTAGTAAACAGCTTGCAGTCTTTGCCACACGCACTATTTCTGCCTTAGCAAAGTAAAAGTTGACTCTATGTAATAGAGTCATGTGCCGTTGGGATATACACAAGTATTCAAAACTGTGAAAAGTGAAGATTCATTCCACTCAAGCAACTATTTATGCTGAATCTTCAGTGGTGTGGGGGGGAGGAGGAAAGAAATGGTTTATTTTCTTTTAATTATTTCATTCATTAGTTTATATCAATTTTCTCAAATGACAGTAATGCAGAGATTAAGTCTTTATTTTTTTCAAGTATATTTTATTATTGTATAGTGTATGTTAAGACTCTTTTCTCTCTTCCTTTCTTCAATCTGTTGAGGGAAGAAATAGGCGAAGGAAGTTAAACTTCTTTTCTCAAGGGGCCTAACTGTTGGCCCAGGCTGGGTTCCAAGAGCTGAAACAAGGAACTGGTGGGGTTGTCCTTTTGCTGAATGAAGAGAAGAAAAGAAGAATTCCAAGTCTGTTTCCCAGGCACAGGAAGGACCAGGAAGCAAGGAAATCTCCAATTTTCAAGTCCACTGAGCAGAATACAAGAACAGGGTCCAAAACAAAGAGTTCTCCATTGAGAACCGGCAAGATGGAGCAAGCAAGTCCTGCAGGCAGGCTGAGCCTGGAAAGCTGCCAGGTGGCCACAGACTCTTGGGCGGAGGTTTCTCTGGACTCTTAAGGAGCTGAGACTTTTATATTCCAATGCTGCCTTTAGCTTGAAGTTTGTCCACTCCCTCCATTTGGAGAAGGGTAATCTGAAACTAAAACACTCATAGTATGAGAATGTTGATCCCTGGCAAGTTGTAAAGGAAAAATAAAACCAAACCAAACTTCGCAAACAAAATTAGTAGAACCACCTATAGGACCTAATGTTAAAAGAGAAATTAGTTTTCCTGGAGAGGGAGGTGTTACGGCATGACATAAGAATTAAGTACAACGAATTGAGATTTAAAAAGAGTTTTATTCAACTCTTGCCCCTGCCACTAAGTAGCCTGTGACCTTGGGCAAGTGACCTATTCTCTCTTAATCTTGGTTTCCTTATCTGTAGAATGGAAGATAAAAATAATACCTAATTCTGAGGGTTTTGTTTTCTCCCTCAAGATTTCAATGAAAGAATATTCAAATGTATTTAATAAGATATAGGAAATCCACAAATACCAGTTTAAAATATTTCAAAGAAGAGCCTTTTTTGTCTCTCTCTTTCTGGGTAAAACAACTGTCCCTTATACTTAAAAATCAATCACTCAATCAATCAATCCAACCTTCCCCCATGACCCCTTAGGCTCTACTGAATAAAGGTGGGAGTTAAGTCATGACAACTGACATACCTAGCAAAGTAATATGCCAATTTAAGAACATGTTCTTTTTGACATGAGTGTTCCCCTGCAAACTTAGGTATAGTTCTAAGATCTTAAGGAAATAAATACCATAAAAAATGACATAATTCAAAGAATGTGGAATAAAAGTCCACAGGAATATCTCGATGCTTTCTTTTATGTAAGAGGTATTATGTGCTAAGAATTCATGTTTCTCTATAATTTATTTATTATTTCACAAACAGGCCATCTCTCCTATCATTACTCTGTCCAGATAAGTATGAATTTCATTTTCAAGGACTCCCAGTCCTTTCTGTGGAACCCATCATCACTGGGCATGCCTGTACATCTTCCGGCAAACTGTGAGAACAGTATTCCTTGGCAATCACGAGAACAAAAGAAGATTTTTCTAGAGGTGATGAGGCAGAAAAGGAAAGCAGATGCCCTTAAGGAACAAGGAGAAATGTCAAAGAAATTGGTCTATCCTCTTGGCACCCTGAGGCCTGGCCATGAGGTGTATGTGCCAGTTCGTTGCCTCATGAAAAGCTGAGAGGGAAGGATCCAGCTGATTGCACACTAAAGATGACTTGGAAAAGGAACTTGACGGTCTTAGGGAAGATGAGTTGCAACATAAACCGGGAAGCAGATAAAATCCACTGGTGTGATAAAATTAAAGAGACTTCCCAAAGATGCTGGGAAAATCAGTGGAATCTTTAGATTATTGCAAAATTGTTTCATAATAATTATATTGACTAATATTTATTAAACTCCTGGTATGTGTCCACTACTATACTAAGTACTTTACGTGCTTTACTTCAGTTAATACTCAATGTAGCTCTAAGAGGTAGACACTGAAATTGTCCCTATCTACCAACTAGGAAACTGAGATTTATAGAGGTTCAGTCTTTCATCTTAAGTAATTTTATGGAATGAAAAGTACGGAGCAATGATCACTTACCCAGAACATAACTAGAAAAAAAGTTTGTTCATAAATGTACTTTTCAGTGATAATTAAATTCTAAGAAAACTTTGCTCACATCCTCTTGGATGAATTGATAACTAGTTTGGCGTCTGGAAAGGGGTGTTTCTTTGAGGTCACATTGCAGCCCTTTCAAAAGGGTTTCCCTCAAAGGTGTTTCATCTATTAGTATCACCAAAAAGATCTCACAGAATGACTAATTTTTAGTAATTGTGACCGGCAAACCTTTGTTGAGTCATTCCCTTCAGAAATAACATACTGATTCATCAGATCTGTTTTTAACATTAATTATATTTAACATCTGACATCTTCTTTACTCCTTCTCCACATCACTGAATACTAGGGAGAAAACAAGATAAGCCAAACCCAGATTATGATTAAAATAATAATTGAGCACTAGTGAATTAAAGTGAAAATTGAATAAATTCAACATCCCATGAAGTAAACAAAAATTCTTACATTTCATAAGGTAAAAAAGAACGTTAAGTACTTTTTCTTAATGTTTGATGTTAACGTTTGTCCACTAGTCACATAATATAAATTGTACGCTTTTATACACAAAAAAGAATGATGTTTATGTAATCATTCTAAGAAGTGAAATGATCATCAAGGCAGTATCTACTTAAAATAAGCTGCTTTTCCAACTCATGGTAAAACTGCAAAATGACTTACAATGAACGGTAAGACTTCTAAAATTGTTACTAATGTTTGTATAATAAAGTGTGCTCTGGCCTTTAATTGAAAATAGTATTTGAACCCCTGATGTAGGTATGCAGAAAGATGTCAGCAACAGATCTGATAGGCTAACTTAGTGAGAAACCATTTTTTCCTGCCTTGATAGAACACGTGTTGTGGTGAACATGTGTTGTTTTTGCCAGTCCACTATCCCTTCTCCTTGTTTCTCTGGTTTTCTGGGGATCTTCCCATCACCATTATGAACCATCCTGGGGGGACTGTCACACTGCGGATCATAGTGCAAAGGTGTGAGTTGGCACTTCCTCCCCATACCCACTCTCACTTGCCAAGACTGATCAGATAGAAGTCCCAGGAATTTGGCCCAAGGACAGATCATGGTTGGAGCTGAATCTTTTGATTCCCAAAGAGATTGTCCCTATTTCTTCACCCAGATCCCTTCCACTGCACTGCTTCTGTCTGCCTGGAGGTCTGGTTGTGTTTCCATTTCTTAGGTATTGGTTACTGCTCCACAATCTTTCACTAAATTCTGCTTTAGGTTCAGTTTCTGTTTCTTGCAAACAAAGAGTATTAACTGGTATAGTACAATATCCTGTCTTTTTTACTGAAAATCTTAAAACGCTTTTACCCTCTTTAACATTCTAAATGAGATCAAACCTTTCCTGAGAGTGTTTGGTCTTAACAAATGTAACATTTTCAGTGCATGGTCAATCCATCTTGACTAAAACAATCAATTACCAGAATCTAAACTCTGTGTCATGATTGATACAAGTAACTACATATAGTAAAAGCAAGAGTTCCCTTTGCTTTATTCATTTCTTCTAAACCCTTATTATTGTGACTTATCATCACTGGAAAAATCAGAATGTTTAACTCTTTTCTATTTGAACTTTTTCAAAGTCTGCCTTGTAGTGTGTTGTTAGAGCCAATGAGAGTTTATTGAAGCCTCCCTTTTCAGGTACTAAAAATAGATAAGAAGCTGTTTCTGGGTTAGGCCAAATATGTGTCCTAAAGATACACTATATAGAATGAAAACATTTTTTTTTTTAGACCATTCAAGTAAAGTTTGCTTAGCTCTCAATTATTTGGCCACTTGGAGTTGAAATGATTAGAAGCTTGAAGTTTGAATTGATTAGATCAATTGAACCTAGATGCAGCTATTCACTGAGGAGTGACAGGTACCAGCTGGGTGTTGGGACTGCCTCTTCTACAGACAACACACTAACCCAGTTGAGACCACCCCAGAGCTCTGAATATGATCAAAACAACACTCGACATAGCTGTTTGTTTGTTTTATGGAGTGTAGAGAGGCATGCATAAAACACATGTACAGTTTAAGAATGATTATAAAGAAAACACAATCAGGACTGTTTTTAGGCCAGGCTTGGTGGCTCACTCCTGTTATCCCGGCACTTTGGGAGGCCAAGGCAGGGGGATAGTTTGAGGCCAGGAGTTTGAGATCAGCCTGGGCAACATAGTGAGACTCTGTCTCTACACAAAATAAAAATAAAAAAATTAGTTGAGCATGGTAGCCCATGCCTGCCTTCATAGCTACTTGGGTAGGAGGATCACTTGAATCTGGGAATTGGAGGTTGCTGTGAACTGTGATTGCAACACTACACTCCAGTCTGGGTGACAGAACAAGATGCTGTTGGATTTTATATCTGCCTACTGAAAGCTTCTCAAGATCCCCACAGCCAAGGTTTGATGCCCTTCTCGTGAAGACCCTTAGTCCTTGTTCTTATCCTGATCAAAGCACTGACCCCTCTTCCTTGTCTTTGCTCAGGCCATACCCATTCCCCAGTGCTCACACATAACGCTGATTGAGGATGGGGACTGTGCCTTGTTTTCACTGTATACCCACAGACAGGCATGTAACAGGTCACTTAATATAATAAATATAGTTTGGTGCAAAAGTAATTGCGGTTTTAGCATTGTTGAAATTTGCCATTTGATATTGTAATACCTTCTTAAATAAATGTGGTTATGTTATACACCCTCTTAATGTGCATATCTCACTTTATGTTTTTTGCTGATGACTTAATACTTGCTGTTTATCTTATATTCATTTAGACTATGGAAATGATGCTAGACAAAAAGCAAAATCAAGTGATTTTCTTATTCAAGTTCAAAATGGGTCATAAAGCAGCAGAGACAACTCACAACATCAGCAACACATTTGACCCAGGAACTGATAACAAACATTAGCAGTAGTGGTTCAAAGAAGTTTTGCAAAGGACAGGGGAACCTTGAAGATGAGGAGTGCAATGGCCAGCCATCAGAAGTTGACAAGGACCAATTGAGAGCAATCATCGAAGCTGGTCCTCTTACCACCACACAAGAAGTTGCAGAAGAACTCAAGGTCAACCATTCTATGGTCATTCAGCATTTGAAGCAAATTGGAAAGGTGGAAAAGCTCAATAAGTGGGTGCCTCATGAGCTGACCGACAATTTTAAAAAAATCATCATTTTGAAGTATTGTCTTCTCTTATTTTACTCAACAATGAACCATTTCTCAATAGGATTGTGATGTGCAATGAAAAGCGTGATTTTCTACCACAACTGGCGATGACCAGCTCAGTGGTTGGACTGAGAAGAAGCTCCAAAGCACTTCCCAAAGCCAAACTGGCACCAAAAAAAGGTCATGGTCACTGTTTGGTGGTCTGCTGGCAGTCTGATCCACTACAGCTTTCTGAATCCTGGCAAAACCATTATGTCTGAGAAGTATGCTCAGCAAATTGATGAGATACCTGAAAACTGCAACGCCTGCAGCCAGTATTGGTCAACAGAAAGGGCCCCATTCTTCTCCACGACAACACCCGATTGCACGTCACACAACCAACATTTCAAAAGTTGAACGAATTGGGCTACAAAGTTTTTGCCTCATCTGCCATGTTTACGGGACCTCTCCCCAACTGACTACCACTTCTTCAAGCATCTCAACAACTTTTTGCAGGGAAAAATGTTTCCACAACCAGCAGTATTCAGAAAATGCTTTCCAAGAGTTTATCGAATCCCAAAGCACAGATTTTTAAGCTATAGGAATAATCAAACTTATTTCTCACTGGCAAAAATGTGTTGATTGTAATGGTTCCTGTTTCGATTAATAAAGATATGTTTGAGTCCAGTTATAATGATTAAAATTCACAGTCTGAAACTGCAATTACTTTTGCACCAACCTAATAATGGATAGTAAATGAATGAATGAAAATGAATAAATGACTCAAAATTGTCTTCAATTGGCTCTGAATATAATGAAGTATAGTGGAAAAGGGAAACTAGTAAAACAACAATCAGATGCCATATTCGCTAAGTGTTTTGATAAGGGGAGCCCACTAGACAGTGAGATTCAGGGGATTGGCACCCACCTGGAACAAATCTTGGAAATGGTGTGCTGAGCCTTAGCAGAAGAGCAGCAGTCACTAGTTGAACAAGGTGACAAAAAAGGCATAAAACTCAGAAGGAACAGGAGTCCTGGCAGCTTGAGTTGCCATTAAGAGACTAAACTACAGTCTAATTAGGGGTTCTCCATTCAGCTCTTCACTTTGTTCTTTTCCAGCCAGTGCCTTGATAGGAGAACCCCAGCTTTTGCTTTCAGAAGGCATGCCACCTGGATTCCGTGGGGTTCCCACCACCGTCCTGCCTCGCTCCCCCGAGAAAACTAACTGGAAGGTTCTGGTTGAATCACCTAAATCCCTTAACCTCTCCCCATCAAGTTTTTACCCTGGACAATTACAACTAATATTGTCATTCTGTAAATAATTATGGCAAATGCTTCTCTGAGTTCAAATTTTAAAATGTCATCTCTTTTAATAGTAGCAAAATGGCTGTTCAAATTGTCTCTGACAAACTCATGATGCTCCCTCCCCTCAAATGCTATATTCTGGATGAATACTGATGTTGTCTTAACTTTTGCAAATGTTTCACAGCTCATTCCCAGGACAATATCTGTGAGGTAATATGCACTGCACAATTTTTAAAAATTCCAGAATGTACTCTCTTTTTCCCAGGTCAGGCCTTACTCCTTCAGAGGCTAGGCAGTATTTTTGCAGCGGCCCCCTGACTCAAGCAGCATTAACTAAACAAGGGATGTTCCTTACTCAAACAGTCATCCTCAAAGCAGCAGCATCTGCATCACTTGGGAATGCCCAGTTTGGATTCCATCCTAGGTCTACTGAATCATAACCTGCATTTTAACTAGATCTCCAAGTTATTTGTGAAAGATTTAATCTAGCGTACTCATTCTAAATGATTGGTAGGAAGTTTTGGGGGACACAGTATTGAGATGAAATCCTCAAATTCAGGCTCAACAGAAAATAGTGACAGAAGTGACAAGTGACACAGTGATTACCTTAGGAGTGGGAATCTTCATTGCATCACAAGTCTCAGTGTTTCTCAACTCTTCTTCATCTTCTCCTACCTTATCAAATCAACTTTATCTTGAATTTCCTCACAACGGTCTTTCTAATCTGGTCAAGCCAAGCTTTGCATTGCCCTGCAAATGTTAATGTGTCTTTCCTTAGTACAGTAATCAGGGTTCTCCAGAGGAACAGAACTAATAGAATGTGGTCACACATAAATAAAGAGATTTATTATAAGGAATTGGCTCACACAATTATGGAGGGTGGCAAGTCTTAAGATGTGCAGGATGAGTCAGCAAACTGGAGACCCAGGAACAGCCCAAGTCCTAAGGAGGCCTGACAACTAGGAGAGTTGATAGTGTAGGTCCAGTCCAAAGGCCAGCAGGCTCAAGACCCAGGAAGAACTGATGTTTCAGTTGCAGTCTGAAAGCAGGAAAAAACATGATGTCCCAGTTCAAAGGCCATGAGGCAGAAAGAATTCTCTCTTACTTAGGGCGAGTCAGGCTTTTTATTGTATTCAGGCCTTACTGATTGGATGAGGCCCACTCACATTAGGGAAGGCAATCTGCTTTACTCAGTGTATCCATACGAATGCTAATCTCTTCCCAAAACACCCTCAGACACACCCAGAACAATGTCTGCCTAAATATCTGGGTGCCCTGTGGCCCAGTCAAATTGATGCATAAAATGAACCATCACACTTGTCATATTCCCATGCCCTGGAAACCTTCTCCTTCCACTGTACATCTTTTTAAGGCTCATCTTAAGGTCTGTTTTTCCAGGAAGCTTTCCTTAATTTCCCTTCATGAATTTCCTCCTCATCTTAATTGTCTATAGCCCTCAGAGAGTCAATACCATGTGCTGGTCCAGGGCAATTTATTGTGTTCATTTTCTACTCTTGTTTTTGGTGTGTTAGACTTGTCTCTACCCAACTAACATCCTTTATGATAGCATCCATCCAAAGGCAGGAATCTTCTTATACTTTTACTGCAAATCTCACAGTACTCCAATGCTCCTCAAATCCTGGCTAATTGAAGATTTTATTTATATTTCCCAATTAAGTTCACAAAAATGTTTATCTTATTATTTTGCTCATTAGAAGATAGTAGAATATCCTTCTTGCAAGAAGAATTGCCATTGAAACTTGAGCACTGTTATTACATACGTACTAATTGGGACATTCTTGGAAGCATATTATATTTTTATAGTGCCATTTTGTTTAGTACATAAAATGACATCAATCTAGAGTTTGTTATAACTGGAACTCCCATACTGATATAGATTTTGCTGAAAAAACCTCAGGGAATGGTCTGTTCATACATGTGGCCCACATGATATTGAGTAAAAAGCAATTATATTGTAATGTCCTAGAGCCACGGCAGCTGGGCAGTTGGGAGAAGGAGGTTAATGACATGACACAGAGAGGACCACAGTGCTGCACAATGAGAAGGTTTGTGTTTAGCCTGGAGTCCAAGCAGAAAATGACTCTTCCCACCCAATGGGGTTTGGAACCACTCGTTGGTTTTCTTCAGTAAATCACATACTGATCATGGGAGAGGAGATGAAACTGAGCTGACACAGCAATTATAGGAGAGTCCAGAACTCTAAGGAGCCTGTAACACCTCCCCCAGGTCAGTTACCAGGTTTATTGAGCACATAGGGAGGACAGTGATGGGTATGTAGAGAGAGTCTGGGAGTAAGTGAGGAGGAACAAGTAGGTTTCTGTTTGGCCCAGTCTATGCTCCTGTCCATGAGACCAGACTGCCACCACTGACCAGTGTTGTTGCTGGTCAGGCCTCAATGTATGTTCTCTTAGCAATTCCTAGGGCTAGACTGACCACATTCCCTCCGTCAATGACATGGGGCATATGCTTTCTACTCTTCGATAAGCCTATTTCCATGTCCATGCCTCTTTCCCTGGAACTTCTGCCTCTTAGAAACCTCATCCTTACTTACCCAGCCTACACTTGAAGGATAAAATAGAATAGAAAACTTTTTTTCTATAACCTGTGGTTTGGGGAGGCCTGTCCTAATATTTGCAGAGTCTGGAGCAAGAGTATAAATGGAGGCTGATATACTGTATGTCTAAATACTTAAAAGTTTAAACTAAGCCAATAAGCTCTTAAATGAAATACACTCCATTCTACATTCTTGACTTGAAAGCAAGGTTCAAATTTAGGATACACACAGTCTGCAGAGGTCCACACTGAAATGTGGGGGCAGGTAGGGGAGACCCAGCACTTGACCCCAGGCCTTCTGATTTTCCTAGATCCCTTATCTTCTTGCTCTTGGCCCCATGTTGTCCTGTACAACAAGTATGAGCACTGTGCGGACATCCATAGTAGACTTTAAGTATAGTTCCACCCACAACACTCCCCCCCTCCAAAAAAAAAAACCCCTATCAACTCGCTACCCTTAATCAAAATCTTGGGAGATGGCAAGATTTACCCCAGGTAGACTCTGCCCTTTGGAGGATGGATAAGGCAAAGAGGCCAGTGAAGGTCCAATAGGCTCAGAACCTTTTGGGCAGGGAATTCCGGAGTCTCTGGTACCCAGATAGTGGTCTTAGAAGAGGGGTACACAGACTTAATCTAGAAAAATCCAGAGCATCGGAGGTCAGAGATTATGTTTTTGGTCACAGAACCTATGATACATTATTATGGTTTATTGTATAGAAAAATTTTATAGTTCTCCGTTCTGAGTCAGTGTTCAATCATTCTGAATACATCCCATTGTCATCTTTATGAGTCCTCTAAGTTGCATTATTTATAGATACTTACATAGGCACTAGTGTGTTGGAGCCAGCTCGGACCAGCTCAAAAGAGTCAGTTTTGCACAATGCTTCCCAACCCTGTCTTCGTCAACTTCAGGGTGATTGCTTAAAACTAGCCTTGGTGGAAGTACCTTTTAACACAATGAAAATCAGCAAACACTATACCTCTTATTCTGGAGGGCTCTTTATTACGAATTTACTAGTGCACCACTATACCTAGGCCCAGAGTGGGTAAAAATATTAGATAAGTAGCTCTTTTACTTAATGATGCTAATTTCTGGGCAGGCTACATATTTACTACACATAAGCACAATTTACATGCTTATATCTATGATTATTTGAATATATATTTGTCCAGAAATATTTCACATTTTGTTTTCAAAGATTATGAACCAAAATGCTAGTATTTAAAACTTGTTGATTTTATCTCCCAGGTTATTTTATATAAATATGGTTTTAAAAGAATAATTTAATGCCCAGAAAGATACTGAAAATTCTGTGTTTGGGGAAAGTATTCGCCTGCACCTGGTCAGAAAGTGCTACTTAACTTGTGAGAGTAATTTTGAAGGGCACAAAGGCATTCTCATGTTGATGGTTTTACTCTGGGGTTTGTTTTCTGAAACTGCCTAGAGCAGCAAATCCAAAGAAAAAACAGGTGTGTGTGCGTTTCCTATGGGAATCTGTCATCCTTTGGTTCTCCTCTCCTCTAAGAAATAAGAAAAATTCAAATTTCCTCCCCCGAGTCATGCTTTGACACGCCAAGGGCAGATGCCACACACCTGCTTGGCCGCGCGTGTCACTCATCATCAGCGGAAAGGAGGCCTTGAGAACAGCGGCCAGGGGAGGCTCAGCAGCTGCCTGGAGAACTGGGCACGGCCTCGGTTGTTTTCTCTGTCTGGTGGCGTAAAGTTACAAAATTTGGAAAAGTCAGAACTGCAGGGCAAACTAGCTCCGTAACCCCTTTACTGGGAATAAAGACAGAACACGGTTTTTATGGGTTGTCAGCTTTCAGCACAGCCGGGAGAATACTAAACGCACGTGCCAGTCTTCCATTCTCATGCTGATTTATTTGCACCATCTGTGGAGAAAACCACGGACTAGAAAGAAATCACCTTGACAACTTCTTTTACCCAAAGAGTTGTTGTATTTTTCTCAATGCTCTAGTCTAGACTTGTTCCAAAAAACATTTGTGGAGTCGAATTGGAAAGTTTCTCATTTGAATGTGCTTTGAAGAGTTCTGACCTGCCTCAGGTTAATTTGTCCGAAGGAAAGTAAAGGCTTTGATTCCTAATCAAGTTTTCAAGGGTAAATATCTTCTTTAGAGTAAGCGTTATATTGCAGACACCCATTAATTTACTGTGGTTGGCTTCAGAATGGGCCTCCAAAGATGTCCACATCCTAATCCCCAGAACCTGCGAATGTTATGTGGCTACAGGGGCTTCACAGGTGTGACTAAGCGAAAGCTCTGCTGATGGGCGAGGACCCAGGTGGGCCCAGTGGAATCACACAGGTCCTTATAAGAGGGAGGCGGGGGGGGTCCCTCTTATAAGTGAGAGAAGCAGACAGAGATTTGAAAATGTTTTGTTGTCTTGAAAGATGGAGCAAGAGGCCTAGTGCCAAGGAATACAGGTGGCTTCTAGAAGCTGGAAGAGGTACAGGAAGTGGATTTGCCCCTACAGCCTCCAGAGGAACACAGCCCCGCCGAAACTTTGATTTCCAGCCCAGGGAAAGCCATTTTGGACTTCTGACCTCCAGAACTGTAAGCAAATAAATTTGTGTCGTTTTAAGCCACTAATTTGGTATAGCGTAAGAAGCTAATATATTTACAAAGCAAAACTTAAAAATCTGTTCAACTTTTATGAGGGAAACTTTACCAAAGGTCCACAAAATCGGAGACCATATAATTACGTTTCACCACACACTGTTACAATTATATGCAAATGACTTTTCATGGCTTTATACTCAAGGTGCTTGTGTTCCAACAACAGTGTTTTTATTTTAATGCTAACGATAATTTTTTAGAGTTGAAAAACATACGATACCATCAGTTGGCTCAGACATATTTAAAATATGAACACAGATTCAGCACTGCTGAAGCAGACAGGTTGCCAGTTAATTCTGATAACTTGCCTTTTTGATGAGTAAAATCTCACATTCTGTGGAAACGGAGTTTGTGTGCATGTGTGCAGTTAACTGGAAGGATTGTAGGAGGCAAAAGAATCTATTTTTAGAATGTTATCTAAAACTTCAAGGAAAGTCTAAGTTTGATTCCCACACCCCCACCCCAATCCTCAAAAATAAGGCAGGGTCATGTGTAAGGTGCCAAGGCACATGGGGGAGGGGACTAGCCCAGCAGTGACTGGCATACAAACTGTGGTGAGAGAGATAAGGCATCAGCAGGGTGATTTCTTTAGGAGAAGCAGGCAAATGAGGCATAAACCAAAGACGACTATGGTTTTTTCATTTTTTGGGAGACGGGATCTCGCTCTGTTGCCATGCCAGAGTGCTGTGGCGCAGTCACAGCTCACTGTAGCCACTCACTGTGATCTTGAATGCCTGGGCTCAAGTGATCCTCCTGCCTCAGCCTCCCAAGTAGCTGGGACTGCAGGTGCACACCACCATGCCCTGCTGATTTTTAAAGTTTTGGTAGAGATGGGGCTCATCTTGCTCTGTTACCCAGGTTGGTCTCAAACTCCTGGCCTCAAGTGATCCTCCCACCTTTGCCTCCCAAAGTGCAGGGATTGTAGGTGTGAGCCACTGCACCCAGGTAAGACTGAGTTTTTAACCAACTTGTCTCTGATCTAAGAAATCATGAGGCCAAGTAAGTCCAAAACAATAAATAAATAATAAAAAAAAAAAAAAGTTCTACGTGGAGGAGGAGCCTCTCTTGGAGAGAAGCCTGAACTGCTGGAGCAAAGCTTCTCTGTGCCGTTTCCTATGGTCGATGGATGTGAATGCACCCGGCTTAGTGTGGAAGGGATGGTCAAAGGTGGCAACCCTGTTTGGAAAAAAATAATCTCTAATATTCATAAGCTGCATTTACCAAAAATAAGGTAATAGAATCTTAAATGTTAGATGTTCATTTCCTAAGCTGTCTACCTTGATGGGATTTGGGGAAAGTATCTAGATTTGGGGGACAGAGCAGCACAAATGCTGAATCAGTTTCCCTTTATTTAGCAGCAGAGGGTTATTTAGGGCACTCCGGATGTAAGTCTCAGGACTGCGCAAGGAGCCACGTGCAGAAGCAGATAGGTCCTGACCCAAATATATCCACCTGATGTTGAATTGGTGAGTGAGATCCTTTAGAAAAGTAGTAGTTGCTGTCAGTTTTTCAGAGTACCAAAAGCTGGAAACTCCTGTCTAAATGAAAAAGAGGAGTCTGTCCTGGTGCCCTAGCTTGGAGGGGCTATGTTAATTTTCTCTGTCTCCACTCAGTTGCTCCCAACATACTATTCTTACCTGTGTGGCAGTGACCAGGGTTCTCAGTCTCTTAATGTCCATGACTACCTAGCTGGCCGTGCTTCCAAAAATTGTGTATGAGAGGAATATGCATCACACCAGCGTCTTCTGTCCCCGTCCCCACCCTTGTTATTAAAGCTGTTCAAGTTGGACCCTGAAGTAATAGTTTGTAAACTGTATTGTTTCACAGACCCCTTTGAAATTCTAATAAAAGATGTAAACACACCCTCCTCAGCCAAACAGATTATATGTATGCACATATAATTATGTACATGTATTAACATATTTGCATAAGTTCATGAATTCCTCCAAAGCCCATTTAGGGAAGCCTATGTAAAAAGGCCTTACCCTAAAGGCTTATTTCACCCTGTTTTGGTGTTGCCAAGAGCTTTAAGAAGAGAGAGAGGGAGTGCAATGATGCATGCGCTTTTAAAAAAAGATAGCTTGGATCTCTCCATGAGCTGTTGAAGAGTTTAAAAGCAAATAAACGCCAACAGTTCTGAATCCCAACATTGTTTAATGACAACCTTCCCATATTTGCCAACTTGCTGCTTGACAACAATCCTGTTGACACTGTGTCAAAAGCTTTCCAGGTCCTCCCAGGTAAATAACCCACTCCTACCGGTCACCTGGCTGCCCAACCGAACTTTCATGAATACACACAGAATTCAGGAAGATGAGTCATTCTTTTTGCCAAGTGTACCTTGACATATTATAGATTTTACTACTTCATGCTGTATTTTCATGCACTAATCTAAGCAAAGGCAATTTAGAAGAAGGCATTTTAAGTGAAAGTCTATGACTAAAATGAAATAAAGAATTGTTCCCCTATTTGTAAAAATCCTAAATGCCTAACTTTTCTGAATCATTCCAGTTTGTACTTTTCTAATATGTTTAGCACATGCACATGACTTTTTAGATGAAAAGAGCCCTTTTTTGGGGGGGCGGGGAGGGTGGATTTTATTTCATTTGCTCTTAAAGTTAAATCTCACCAAATCGTGTGAAACTCAGTGATGTGTTACTGGAAGGTAAAGTTGTCTTATTAAAAATTATAACAAAATCATGGATTCATCATAAGCAAATGGAAGAAGTGCTAGGTTTTCTTAGTAAGAAAAAGCATGGCTAAGAGTCAAATGGAGCAGAAATTTCAATGAAGAAAAAAATTGTGGGGTGAAAGGTAGATAAACTCTGTGCTGTGGCTGTAAAGGTAATTTGATTGCTCAAGGCAGCCTGGCAGGAAGCCTGCAGGAGCAGAGAACTAACCAATGGAGGCAGGAGTTAGGGAGTGGAATTCTTTGGATTCACTTATTAGGCCCTTCCCTAACAGCCAAGAAGGAAATGGATTACCTGTGGCTGTGACTAAGAGCCCTATAGCCAACAAGCCAAGTTACCTGCACAGAATTCTGCCAAGATGTATGAGAATAATTCCAGCTTTCACAGTAGTCTTACGCAAGTTTGGAAACAGGCAGGAATATCTGGAAAAAGTCAAGTGACAGTTTTGACTTTGAATGGCAAATTAGGTTCACAGAAAAGATTCCCCAAGTTAAAAGTGATTTAAATTGCTAGAACAAATCTTAAACACCAGAATTCAGATCAGAGGCAGAAAGATCAACTATCACAAGATTCTGCTTTATGAGGAACCCAAATTGGAATTGCAGAATGATGAAATTTTAGAGGACAGAGGCATATTAGATATAATCTCATTTCCCCCTCACTCTCGTATTTTGCATAGGAGGGAACAGATTCACAAAGCTGCTGTGTCTCTGTAAGACTTACCAAAGATCCTGTAGTTAATGTCAAACCTAACAGGCCCCAGAGTCGCTGAGGATGAGTTTGGGGAACCTGAAAATAGAGAAATGGAAGCACGAGGAAGTGCAATGGAAAACCAACTGCAGGTTAACAACAATTGAAGTTAGAAATTAATGAAAAAGGAAACAAATTGTAATCCAGTTTGGCATGATTTAGAATTGACTTTAGTGCTTTCCCCCCCATAAATTCGTTTTGGCTTTTTCTTGGGTTAGAATTTTATTTTTTAAAAGTACATTCTAATCACTCTTTCTGTATCTGTGTCTACAGAAAACTGAAAACAATAGATATAGTGAAGGGGTTTTACCACTACAAGTTGTCAAGAAAATGACATAATCTGTGCGGTTCCTCTTATTAAAATAGAAAGTTCTTAGAAATGTTGTTCAACCATCTTTACAGATCTTGTATGACTTAAAATGGAGACTTCTAATTATTTCTAGCTATAAATTGAGAAAAATTTTAAGCTAGGCAGCATTATTAGATTCTGATATTCTCATAAACTTTAAATCTGCAGTAAAAAGGACACTTTGACTTTATTGTTTATATATATATATGTTTACCTCTAACGGAACATTTTCCAAAATTTTTTACTCTATCACACAAAAGTAGGAAAATGACTTCTGGGAAGTTTTCTGCTGTTTAATAAGGAACTTTATCTGTTAGAGTGTGTCATTATTATTATCAAATCAGGAATCGACCTTTCTGGGGTAGCCAACAAGTCTATGTTCTATATATTTACAATTCACTTTAAATCATTATCCCAGATGTCACTCCCTTGAAACTTGTAGCAACCTCTTCACTATGACTGTTATTTTGGAGGTTTTGTGCTCATGAATACAGAAGGAATAATTAAAATGTACTTTAAAAAATATGGACCCTAACCCAAGGAAAAGCTAAAAAAGCATAAAATTCATTCTAAATCATGCTAATATGTGATCATAATTTGGTACTTTTTAAAACTAATTCATAATTTCTTCAATTGTTTATCTACAAGCGGTTTTTCATAGTTTTGGATTAAAACGCAATATCCATTTAGCCATCCAATGTAAGGCCATGGTAAAATTTACTGGACCCCAAAATTGAAGCACTCTGTTAAGTGAATCCAAAGAAACTAAGTGAAAGAAGTGAACTTTGTCCTTTTTATTTTCATAATTTTTGTTTCATGAGAGAAATTAATAAGACTACTTAGGTATTTCAGTAATGAAAATTAGTTGAAAATAAGCCAGTCGTAGTACATGAAAGCATTTTGACATAAAGAAGGAAATGTCTAAAGTATTTTGACCTCCTCTTAAGAGGAATATGGTAAATGTTAAGTGCCATAAAAATATAATTTATTTTGTTGTTAGTCACCAAAGCCCATAGGATAAAACCTCACCTGAAAGGTAACTTCAAAAGAGATGGAACAGACAGAAATACCAGTGGACTCTTTATAAGCTATAAACTCAAAACTGTAAGAATATATTTCAGGGAAGAGCACAGCATATCACTTGTCTTTTATAAATATGTTATTTAGAATATTCTGTAGAATACGAAATAGGAAGCATTGAGGAAGAGGAAGCAGTATCGTGGTGTTAAAGATGATGACAGGAGATATTTAAAGACTAGGCCTTGTTTCTTAAGCATGAAAAGGCAACAGCAGTGACCAAGCAAATGTTGGACTCATTCTGCCAGGATTTAGGAATAAAAACTGATGAAGTTCCAAGTAGAGTGACTCTGCATATCACTCCCATCTCCAAGAAACTGCCACAGCAAAGTTTCTCAGTTACGTTTCTGATTGAATTATCAGAAAGTGTTAAATCAGAGCACTGACTTACCCTTCAGAGAACTTCCGTGTTACTCAGGGTATTTGGACAATTCTAACCCCACACAGTGCAGGGAAGCATCAGAGTTCACCTTCACTCCCTGGCACTGGGAACTTACCTGGAGCCAGTCCGCAAATGCCAAATCTTTTTCTTTCGTTCTCCTTTTTTTTTTTAAATTTATGTTAATATGCACAAATCATTTGATTACAAACAGACTGAGCCTTTTAAAAAGAAAAAATATTTAGCATTTTTGTTTAATTTGGTTAATTATCAACTTCTAGCCTATATACTTTTTCAGATACATTAGACTGTTGTAGAGTATAACATGATAGCCTTTGAGTCTTCCTGCTCATGTGACCATTCCAGCTGCGGCTTCTATACTCTTCTGTTATGTGTCTGTCCTACTTGGTTGTAAATGGTCTAATTGCAGAGATTCTCACTTTACCAATAGTGAAAGAAAAAGGCAAAGCCACTCAGGGTTGACAGTATAAACTTTAACAAAAATCTTAGTAATCTCTAGGTACTAATAACCTTAATAACCTTTTATTCAGGTAACAAAATGAATATTACCCATTATAATTCCATTAATGCTATGTATAGTATCTTTTTCTAATCACTAAAAGAAGTATTATAAATTCACAGCACAATGCGAATTCCAGATTTGGATGGAATGCTGTAATTGTTCAGTCACACAGATCCATGAAGAAATAGTTTGCTGAAGGAGGGAGAGAGAAGTTCCATTTGATCCTAAATAATGTTGTGTAAATATAATATTGAATATCACTTCTGTGAGAAAAGGTAATTAAAGGTACATGTCTTATTAAAAATCAAAATCTCTATTTTATGCCATTTATAAAAATCCTCTGGGATAGTCAAGAGAGCTCAGATGGAAGAGAGTGTGACATTTATTATTCATTCATTTAACAGGTACTCACTGAAGAAAGGAAGGTACTTGAAGGGGAAGTTTCCTTTCCTTTCCCCAACTTCAACCTTTCAATCTCCTAAGACTAGACCTATAAAATTTTTATGTACCCACTTACCTTGCAAAACAGTTTTATAAACACACTGGTGTCAGTGAGAGTGTGCTATTGTCGGGGAGGTTTTACACAGGGTAGACAGAACTGTTACCCATATTGGTGAAGAGCATTTGGCTAATTCCTTTGAAATATGGACAACTCTCCCTTAATTCATTCATTCATTCATTGGTCCATTCATTGATTTATTCAATCTGTAATTTATTTCTTTTAACGTATTTGCTGAGAATCTACAATGTTCTAAGCATTGCCCTCAGCACAGCTATTCTCCTTTCAGATAGCTAACAAGCAAGCTAAAAGGAGTTGCTGTGATTCTGCAGAGGAAATAATTCAAATACCCCTGAGTTTGCTACACTAACATCAAAATGTTTTTTTTTTTAAAGAAAAAAAAAACCACTGAATAGTGCAGCAGCAAAAATACTTTCCTAATTAAAGATATCCATCTGTGGGTCTATAAGTCTTAGATTAACTGTGATTAAATTGTAGCATAGAAACAAGCTTCTAGGCAGTTTAAAAAAAAAAGCAAATTGGAAGAAT
Organism: Indri indri; assembly: GCA_004363605.1. Lineage (NCBI taxonomy): Eukaryota > Metazoa > Chordata > Mammalia > Primates > Indriidae > Indri > Indri indri. Next base: position 24,287 of record RJWJ010008701.1, read on the forward strand.
ACAATAGAGTAACTTATCTACCTTCACATTTAAGCTATATCTAAAAGGACGTCTATCTCCTTACATACCTTTTTTTTGTCTTCAAGAAATAAGACAAAGTCTTTAATGAAGTTATGAATCTCTGTTCCTATCCAAACTGGGGGCTCGAGTATGAAATACATACCTTAGCAGCTGATAAACACTTCGAAAGGAAATCTTGATGAATTTTCTCTTGTGAAGCCACTTCCCCTTTAGAAACTAGAAGCATATTTTATGTGTGAGTACATCATAAAAAATTCTATGGGAAAAAAATCTCTTCTCCAGAAATTTTTGCTAGAAATAGAGTGTGTCCCTGCTCTGCTATCCCTGAGTTTTACTCAGGGGAACTACCACAGAATCTGAGCTTGCATGAGCACCCTTCCTATCTACTTCCCAGCCCATTGCTAGAGTATCCCAGGCATCAGCTGAAGGGCTCTTTTTCAATTCCGTGCAATGGAGTTGAGCCTTATCCCACATGTACCAGGAACCCCCTCATTCATTTTTCAGTCTCTCCACAAATTCGGGCAGGGGAGGGGAAGGTGCGGATGGTGTGTGCTTTTCCTGGGCAACTCTGCCTCTGAATTGCTTGCTCTAAGTTTATGTTGTGGATCGTGACGCTTCCCCAGAGACAGAGCTGTGTCTGCACTGTACCATGTCACCCCTGAAATACAATAGAGAACTTTCTGCTTGATTTTCATGTGAGTGTGTGTAGCATTTTTTATTAAAGGCCTGGGGATAATAAGGGAATTTATACTTAGTCCACTAGTGCGGCTGCTTCAAAGCTTTCCTCAAATTTCTGTTCCCCCACTTAATTATGCAGAGCAAATTCAGGCTTTCATTTAAGGGTTCTATAAGTTAAGTGCTGAGTTAAGAGATATCCTAAAATCAAGTGGTAAATCACATATTTGAAGTAAACTAAAACCTGAATTTCTGGATTTCTGACAGGTTTGGCGGAAGTGGGGGAATCATTTGGGGACAAGGGGCATGATCCGCTGGTAGACGCACGCACACGTGCTTCTACCTGTAAGTGCATAGAGACACCACAACTTCTCCTGCCGTATCTTTAGAAAACCTCTTAAACAAGAGTGGAGATAAGCAGCATTGCAGCTGCCCCACGGTTTGTGTTTATTTTGTTCATTGTGGTAAAATAGATACAATTAATATCTACATGTGCCATCCAGTGGCATCACATACATTCAAGTTGTTGTGCAGCCCTCACTACTATTCATCTCCAGGGCTTTGTCATCATCCCAGGCAAATTCTATACCCTTTAAACAAGTCCCCACTCCTCCTTCCCTCCAGCCCCTGGTAACCACTGTTCTACTTTATGCCTCTCTGAATTAGACCACTCTAGGTACCTCATATAAGTGGAATCATACAGTATTTATGCCAGGCTTATTTCATGTAGCATGATGTTTTCAAGGTTTGCCCTCTGGTTTTAAGTGTTCATCTCTTTACAGCTCCTCCCTGCCACCACTGGATAATGGCAACAACTTCTCTAGGGTGGCATGTTCAGTTTGGTCATGTCTAGAGATACCTGAGATGAAGAAATTTTATAAATAGGCAGATTATCAAGCATGAATAACACATTCATTTTTATAAATATTGCACTTGAGCACATCAAAATTTAAAGTGACAAAAGGTGAGCTTTATGTATATATTCTGCATGTGCACATAGTAATATTTTGACACTAGGGATAACTACTCAAATTTAAATGTCTATTTAGTAAAGATTTACCAAGTTGCTACTATATTAGAGAGATTAAGAGAATGAGATAAAGATCCTGCCCTCAATAAAAATGTGAAAATGACCCACCTTTCTTATGCCTACCATCAGCCATCATTATGAAGATCATTCTGAACTGTTACACACAATAACTGAGAGGTTAAAAAAAGTTTTACTGGTGCTCACAATGGATATTTCTAGAAAAGAAAGTTATTTCTATGATAGAGGAGGCATTGTGGTCTAATACAATGGAGAGCATATTAAGAACAGTGCATTCCTGATGAAATAATGCTTAGAGACCAGTCAACTAAATAAGCAGGGTACTGAAAAAAAAAACTTAAAATATCACATTTCATCAATTCTAAGACGTATTTTTTTCCTTCCTTTTAGATCTCTAGGATTGAAAGGCATCTTGCAATCTATAGATGAAATAGGGCAAATAGAATAAGATAAAAAGTGTCTTAGTTTCTTTCCTGGGGTTGTTTGCCTTTCTTGTAAGGGAAGGTTTGTTTGATTTTTTGTGTGTTTTGTTTTTAACAACTTGTTTATGAATCTTCCCTTTTCTAGTGTTAATGACCATATGAGCCTAGAATTTAAATGGTGCAAAACTCTGACTTTTATTTTTATTCTTTGTTCCGACCATTATTGGGGAGTACAGGGCACTGAAAACAGAAACAAGGTCTGAGAGTGGCGATGTGGTTCCTGAGCCTTCTCTGTGGAAGATTCTGGTACTCGTCTGCCTGTGCTTGAATCTTGCCTCTTCCGCTTATCTAGCTTTGTGATCTGGAACGGATTACTTTAATCTCTCTATGCCTCAGTTTCTTCAAGAGTTGAATAATGGTATCTACCTCACAGTGTTACTATGAGGGTTGAGTGAGTTTAATATAAGTAAAGCACTTAGGATAATGCCCGGCACATACTAAACATTCATTCTCTCAACTGTTAGCTATTACCACTGCACCTCACTTCCTTGGTGATCTCTCTGGGCCCAGGCGTATAACTGTGCCCCCTACTTGGGGTGACTCCCAAAATGCTCTCTTCAGCATGGGCCTTTCCCCTGAATTCTAGATGTCTGTATCCAACTTTTAATTCCATTTGGCTATCTAAAGTCTTCTCAAATTAACAGGTTTCCAAAAGAACTCTTAATTTTTTTTAACCTTAATCAAATAGTTTCTATTCCAATTTTCCCAATCTCCATAAATGGCCGTAGATGATTCTTCAACCACCCTCTTGGTCTATCACACCCTGTATCTAAGCTCTCAGCAAAGTCTGCCAGCTCTGCTTTCAAATGTGTTCAGATCTGACCATTTCCCATGTCCACCAAAGGATTTACCCTGCTTCAAACCATCAACTCTTTTCTCAACAACTGTAGTAGCTTCCTACTGAGTGGTCCCTTTAAATTGTGAACCACCATCACGTTACCCTGCTCAAGACCCTCCAAGCGCTTTCCTTCTGGTCAGAGTAAAAGCTTTAGTCCTGGCGTAGCCTGCAAGCTGGTGCCTGCCCTGGCTCCACACTACGTCCCACCCACTTTGATGTCTTTCAGTGGCACGTGCACCATCTTGCTCTGGCTGTCCTTCCCACAGATAATCAGGATGACTTGCCCCTTTATTTCCTTCAGGTCACCTATAAATTGCAGGCCTGCCTTCCCTCACCTCCCTGTGGAAACAGCATTCCTCTTCCTCACAGTACACTCTGTTTCTTTGCTTTACTTTTCTTCCTCGCATTTATCACCACCTGATGTTATCTATTTGTCTTTCTCCTTGAGATCAGGAACTTTTTGTTCAGCCTTTATCCTTGGGGTGTGGAATAGAATCTGACACATAATAGGGGCTCAACAAATGTTGAATAAATGAGGGAATAAAATAACTGTTTTTCTAAAGATGACTTGTTGGGATCATCTTTTGAGTATCTGAGTTTCCCACTGCAAATAGATGTGCATTTATTTTATGGATCTGTGGAAACTTAAGATTGGCTTAAAAAGGGCTTTTTGTAAAAAAGTCAGAATGCTTATTTTTTCTTTTTTCTATTATATTTTACTCTGGAGATTCAGATACTGTTTCTCTTACTCACTTGCTCAGAGCCAATCAATGTTACCCTTTAGTCTGCCAAAGCGGTTGTTGAGTGATGAGGCATTTCATCCCTCAGGGAGCTTAAAATACTGCCTGCACAGCATGTACAGTGCTGGTGGCTATGAACAAAAATCTGGGATTGATCAAGCCAGAACGTCCTACTAGGAAGTATAGTCAAGGGCCGATCAGACTCTGGGTCAGCTCAGGGGGCCTTTCAAGTTTTCCCTTCAACACTTGTGTGGATTTTTAGTGCTCATGAAAGTAAAGCACCCAAGAGAATTTGCCAAAGCCTAATACACTGAAGGATTCCCGTGGAACTTCAACTACGGCTCTGCAGAGATCTAGGTTTCTCTGGTGACAAAATTCTTCATATACTTTATAACTTAACTTCTAATAAAATATTATTTGAATCAAGAGAAAAAAGTCCTTGTGAGTTTTACTGTTATAGCTGGAGCAGTAAAGAACTCAGTCTTTTCTCATTAAGGTAACTTTTTCATGCTGTAGAACCAACATAATGATTGCCTTGTAGTGTGGTTAAGAGCTTTAAAGTCAGTGATTTGGGTTCAAATCTTACCTGAGGCAATTAGTAGCTGAGTGAATTTAGGTAAGTTACTTAGCTTCAGTTATTTAAATCTGTAAAATGGACAGTTGACTACCTCACTGAAATCCTACTGGTAAAGTACTTAATCACCTGGCTTAGATAGTAGCTGTCATTTTTATTCTTCAAATGCCTTCCTTTACCTTATGTAATCATTAAAAATATTCAGGAAAGTATTCTAGTTATAGTGAAATGTAGCATAACTTTTTATTTCTGATTTATGATGTTTTAAAATGTAAAATGCAAAAAAATATAAAATGTATTACATCCCAATGAAAAATAACTTTATAGGTTCTAAAATTCTTATTTTAAGGTGCCATAATCCATAATTCTTGTGTTTATTAAGTACTATTTTATAAACATAAAAGGGAATAATGTATTTGTGAATTTTATTTCTATTTACATATAAATATTACAGCTTTTTAAAATCAATTTAATATAAAAGTAGAAAGTGAACATATTCTGACAAATATACATTTTTAATGTGAAGAGCTAAGTTCTAGGCACATAATAGATATGTAAGAAATGTTAACATCCCCTCACCCCAAAATATGCATAAACTTTAACATAAACTTTATGTAGCAATCTATGACAAAGATGTTAGCTTTTAATTTTCTAAATATTAAAATAGTCTCAATTTTTAACAATTTTAATATCACTTCGTTCATCTGTCTGACATCTACAATTCCTAGTGCAGACAAGGGCCATGAGTGTCTATATTCTATTATCCAGAGTGGCCCCCTTAAATTGTGAATCATCATGTCACTTGTTAATGTTTGCTGTCTGCCAAGATTTGGTCATTCATTTATTAATTCAGCCAATATCTATTAAGTACCTGCTGTGTACCAGGTAGTGGGCATATAAAGGTGAATAAGACAGATAAGGTCTCACCCCTCAAGGAGGCTGAAGTCTATTGTGGAATGACAGGGTAATAAACAAGCAAACAAGATGATATCAATTTTTCATGAATGACAGACAAGGCTGAAGAATCATGACAAGGGTAGGATATGTTCCTTTAGATAGCTGACGAGGGGAGGCCTCCCAGAGGTGGTGCCCTCTGAGTCAGAACCTGAAACTTGAACTGAAGTAGGCAACCTGGGAAAGAGCTAAGGAGGAGAGCACTGCATTTAGAGGGGAGAGCAAACCGAGGCTCCTGAAGCTAATAAGAGTTTAGTGTGTTCAAAGGCCATGAGTAGACCAGTGTGGCTGAGCACGCAGTGAGGAGCACTGAGCGGAGACGGTGGGTGGAGGAAGCAGAGACCAGGACATATAGTGTCATGTAGTCCAAAGAGTGTTTAGATTTTACTCTAAATTCAATCAGAAGCTAAAGGATGATTTTAAGGAGGGCAGTAAAGATAATTTTACTACCTATTAAAAAGATAAACTTGGCAATTGGGTGCTTAATCCACTGTAGAAAGGAACATCAAGAGAAAGCTAGGAGCTCATGTTAGTAGTGATTTCAGTATTCTGGGATAGGGATGGTGGAAACCTTAGCGACTGAGACCAAGGTGATGGTGGTAGAGATAAAGAGGCACTGAGAGGATAAATCTGACAGGTGAGAGAAAAAGAGAAAGACCAAAGACTGCTGGATTATCAACTTGAGATAGTAAGGAAACTTGGGAGGAAGGGGGAGTCTTAACACAGGTTTTGACAAGATGGAGTTATCAAGAGTTCTGTTTTTGATACATTAAACTTGGCATTTTTATAATATACAAGAAGAATTGTCACATTTGCTGTTGATTTGAGTCAAGGCTGAAGAGACACATTTAGGAGCCATTGGCATCTAGATGGTACATAAATTCACAGGGCTGGGAGAGAGTGTGGCTAGCAAGTGGGCACCTGATCAAGTTCTGGAACACTCTAACATTTAGAGGTCTCATTTATAAAAAGGACCTAGCAAAGAAGATAGAGATGGAACACTCAGGAAGGAGAAAAACCAACTGTCTGTCATTGAATAATGATGATTACTAGCAATTACTATGCCAGATACTGTTCTGCTTGCTTTAAATTTAATCCTCTCAATTTCAAGAGGTAGTTGGTATCATCACCCCCATTTTACAGGCAAGGAAACTGAGACAGTGAGGTTAAACAATTGCCCAACAATTCAAAATTCAAAAGTGGCAGGTGTAGGATTCAAACCAAAGCTATCTAAATCCAGAGGTCATCTTCTTAACTAGGACCTGATATTGCCTTTCTGAGTTGTGAGTGAAAAGTTAAGTTTGATTTTTTTTTTAAGGGGATGAAAAAACTTTATCAAATGTCACTGAGAGCCAAAATAAGATTACAGGAAAGTACCCTTTGGATTTATACTATGGAGATAACTAGTTGGTGACTTTGATAATATCTTTTTCAGTAGAGCCTTGGTAATAGAAGACAGATAGATGGTGGTTACCAAGTGAGCAGGAAGTAGAAGGTAGAAACCACAGCTTTAAACAGTTCTTGTGAGAAATTCTGTTGTAGAGCAGAAAAAGAAATGGGGCTATAGCTAGAAAGGGATTTGGGATGCAAGGGAGGTGCGCTGGTTAGATCCTCTGGGAAGCAGACCCCAAGACAGAAGTCAAAGATTCACTGGGATAAGGCTTTTGAATGATAATGGAGAGAAGGGGCAGGAGTAGGCAAGGAAAGATGGTGACACCTATGAAAGGTGAGGGGGAAGGATGGAGGACTAAGTAGGAAAATCCTCTAACTATGGTGCAGCTCTGAGAAAGTCTTAGCCCAATCAGGGAGCTCATGAAGATTGCCCACACAGGAGTCCTTCATGAGGCGGAGTGGCCAGGAATTCAGAGCCTTGCTGTGCTCCTGCTCAGTCCTTGGCTAGTGGTTATTTAGAGGAAAGTGTGGCCTTAGCCTAAACTCTGTGGTGGGTTCCAAAGGTGCTATAGCTGGAGGCTGTCACCTAATTGCATTCCTTGCAGCTGATCAGCAAGGTTTTTGTTAGCAGGAGACCCAGATAATATACCTCCCTGGCTACCACAGGAGAGTTATGTTTTACATATGAGGGCTCTGTAATGTTTGCATACTGATGCAATCAAGGCATAACAGAACACAATCACTTAACAATTACAAAAATTGGCAAAGGACTTTAATTTTGTATTATTGATGCTTCTAACATCATTTTTTTGACAAACAATTCTTCCCAATATTTATTTAAATGGTGCCAACAAAAATATTTTAAGTATATGAAAATCATTATCCTAAGAGATATCAAATATCAAATCTGGACACTCAATTTCTTCACCTTGACGGCAAGAAACAAAACAGCACGATTAAAAAATGGGCAAAGGACTTGAATTGATATTTCTCCAAAGAAGATATACAAATGGCCAACAGGTATATGAATAGATGATCAATATTACTAATCGGGGAAATGCAAATCAAAACCACAATGAAATATCACCTCATACCTGTTGGGATCTGTCATCCCCTCCCCAAAACACAAATGTTGGCAAAGATGTGGAGAAATTGGAATCCTTGTATACCGTTGGTGGAAATGTTTTTTCTTGTTTGTTTTTTTTAAGGGAGTCTCATTCTGTTACCCAGGCTGGAGTGTAGTAGCATGATCATAACTCACTGTAACTGTGAACTCCTGGGCTCAAGCTATCCTCCTGCCTGAGCCTTGCAAGTAGCTAGGACCACAGGTATTCACCACCATGTCTGGCTAACTTTAAAAAATTTCGTTTGTAGAGACAAGGTCTCTCTATGTTGCCCAGGCTGGTCTCAAACTCCTGGCCTCAACTGATCCTCCTGTCTCTACCTTCCAAAGTGCTGGGACTACAGGCACGAGCCACTGTACCCGGTCTGTTTATGGGAATATAAAATGGTACACTCACTATGGAAAACAATACGAAGGCTCCTCAAAGAATTAATAATAGAACTACCATATGATCCAGAAATCTCAATTCTGGGTATTTATCCAAAAGAATTAAAATCAAGATCTCAAAGAGATGTTTGCACTTCCCTGTTCATTGCAGCATTATTCACAATAGGCAAGATGCGGCAACAACCTAAACATCCATCAACAGGTGATTGAATGAAGAAATTGTGGTATATACATACAATGGAATATGACTCAGCCTTAAAAAAGAAGGAAATCCTGCCATATGTAACAAAATGGATAAGCTTTGAGGACATTATGCTAAGTGAAATAAGCCAATCATGGAAGGGAAAATACTATATGATTCCACTCATGTGACGCATCTAAAATAGCCAAAACCACAGAAGCAGAGAATAGAATGGTGGTTGCCAGGGGCTGGGAAGAAGGAGAAATGGGTGGTTGCTCAGTGGGCATACAGTTTGTTAGGTAAGATGAAAAAGTTCTAGAGATCTGCTGTACAACATTGTGCCTGTACTTAGCAATAATGTATTGCATACTTTAAGAGGGCAGATCTCACATTGTGTCCTTCTGTAATAAAGCATAAAAAAAATCTGGACACACGTTTGAGCAAACAAAGTGAAGGTTCACAAATTGGGATTCCTCAGTTTGGGGCCACCTGAATGAACATGTCCCAACATAGGGTATAAGAAGCAAAAGTCTTAAGTAGAGCATGCCCATAAACTTAACTCTGTCACATTTCAAAAGTTTGGCCAAATCACATAACCAAGTACTAACTTGAAATGCTTCCTTGTAGGTAGTTATTTAATTTTATCTAATAAGCTCAAAACAAGTAGATGTCATTAAAGCTGTTTTTTCTTACTGTCTCCCTGAAATGGTGATACAAAAATACAACTGAAAGCCTGAATGACAAGACACCAAGGCAAATTGTGTAAGATCATAGAACTGTTTTTTTAAAAATCTAGAAACTCTTTTTTGGTACTGGACATTAAAGAAATCAACAAATGGGTCAAAAAGCATTGAGAAACTCCTCTGTGCAAAACAGTATGCTAGTTGTCTGCTTAACTGGTTACAAGGTCAATTGCATAGGCTGCATAGAAGTTAGGAATTAGTGTTGTTTCACTTGGGTTGAAAGACCAACTAAATGGCTTGGATTGATAGTTGTCCAAAAAAACCCTTACAACCACCCCCCGATTAAAACACACACATACACACACACGCACGCACACACACCCCAAAACCCCTCACAGATTACCAAAAGAACATACACAAGATTGTTCTATAGTAGATCAAAGTCTACACAGTTTTGAATCGGATTGGTGCTTGCGAAATAATACTTCAATATTGTCTCCCTCAGAGTTAATGGGAGAACAGGAACAACTCCTGAGATGCCAACTGCTTGGAGGATTCTTAGTGAAAATTACTCTAGTAATCTGAGGCAGTATTAAGGCAATAACATAGAGGTATACTAAAATAATCACAGCTACTCTGTGCCCTGGGAATTTGGACAGGTAATCCCACATGGTTAATAGTACTTGTTATGTATGGTAGAGAATGATTCCAAAACAATAGAAATCACCAAGGAATAATAAAAGGGAGTTTAAAATGCAAGTAACTTTGCTTTTCTGATGAAAATAGGGCTGCTGGTAATTTTGGCCAGTGGCTGTCAAAATCATGTCCTCTTCAAATCAACTTAGGTACTAATTTTGGTCAAGAACATGACTATGGAAGAATTTAGTTTATTCAACTACTTGCTTCAAAACCACACACTATCTCAGTACAGACTACTGACAGTGATGCTTTCCGGAGAGTTCAGCTACTATAAGTTTATCCGTATGGGAGTTATTAGAAGTAATTTTAATGGGAATAGAATGAAAGTTCAAAACTTCTGAGTGTCATGGTTGTAGGCACAAAATTGCTGCCTCCATAATCCTTAGTGAAAAACAACATTGGACATACTAGGAACAGCAATCTGTTTCTCTCGCTACCTTGTATTTATGAGATTTCTTTTGGGGAAGTACATGGTGCTGGACATTATGTCATATTCTAGGCAACACCATGAATGCTTCGTTTTCATGAAGACCCAAGGAGTGAGATAAAATAATTCTCATTATCATAAATCAGGAACAATAATTCTGAAGAGCAAAACTGATTTTGTGTACTCAGGCAATGGGATTAAGTTAATGCCAAAAGCTCTTCTCTTTGTGAAAGGTAATTTCTCCTGGTTCAGGAGAATGGCAATAATTATTCAAAATTCCTGAAGTAGGCCAACCATTTGTACAGAGGGCAAAGAAATCATGCTTGACTGGCTTCTGCCCGAAACCAGTGTCAAGTTCCTGACCTTATGAACTCTGCAGGACAATATTCTGTGGAAAAGGAGGAGCTGTTCTCTTTAGCTCTTTTCTATTTTTTTTTTTTCTTAAAGTAAGAGCAGGCAATGTGGTTATGTTTGTATTAGCACTCAAGATTATTTCTGAGAGAGGAATCGCTATATTTGAAAATAGATTTTTATCCTTTTTAAGTTGGGTGATACTTTTCTTAGTTTCCTTTTCTTGAAAAGGTAGTATTCCTTAAGAGAATTCTTTCTGAACCAGCCACTATTGTGCATGCACTCTAATAGCTTACTTTTACAGGAAATTGTCCTACACATCAAGTATATTATATACATATGTCATTTCAAAAAATTCAAATGTAAAGATAAAAGTACATTTAGCAAATAAGATAACAGCACAAATGAGAGGGGAGTCAAGCTTTTGGAAGTGAGAAATAAACTTAAATGTTATTAGTAATCTAATGCTGTTTTCTTTTAACTATTTTCTGAGTGGGACTGGTAACAATTGGTCCCAGAACTGGAGAAAAGTGAGAAAAGAGACTTGACTTTTTAAAGCAATGGCTCTTAAAATGTGGGATGTCACAGATCTCCTTAAAAGTTAGATGAAAACTAGGATGGCACACTCTCAGGAGAGGGAAAAAAGTTCATAAACTCACAACAAAACTTAAAATTTCAGAAATTTCAGAACTCCGCTGAAATGCATCAATAGGTCCCCGCCCCAAAGTTTGAGTATCAGGTAAATCCTGTATAAGGAAGAGATGGACTTTTTAGCTCTATTCTACTAAGTTCTGAAAGACTTTGGCTAACGCACCACCCCCAACCTGTCACTGAAGTCTTTAGTTCCTCCTAGTCAGCCCCATTGCACTAAACTCTGCTGTTATCAAGAAATTTGGGTGGGTCAGCATTAGTAATGACTGGTTCTTCATAAGCTCTGGTTATGAAGCAAAAGCTCTACCCTGTCTTCCTTTAAAGGTTGAGTTCTTCAAACTTCAGTCACACACAATGCATTGCAAAACTGACTTGGAGAGCTCTGGAATTCACTTATGAGAAGACACACAGGAGTTCAAGACTGATTCCAGCTGGGTGGTTTTGTAGTTGTCTCTATGAAATGATCTGTCAGTTTTAGCTTTGATCTTGGAGGAAGCATAGCCCCATCTTGAAACATTCTTCATAATCAGCTTGGATAATACTCCCACTCCTGAATTCAAAGATTAAAAGTACCTGGAGAAAGAACTAACCTTTCTCTTCTTGAGACATTCTCTCCAGGGCAAGCCAAAGGTATATTGAGAAAAGCAGGGAGGGAAAGCTTATTATTTTTTTTTTTTTCCTATCCATAGTATCCTGAGCTGTCAACTCAGCAGCTTTCACAAGAACTAAACCTACTTTTAAAAAAAAGGAGAGCTTGAAAGTGTTGTACCATTAGCTATTCTGATTCTAGTCTATGCCAGGAAGCAAAGGTTCTTATTATACCATGTTCTATTTTTGATCTAATCCATATCAACAGCCTGAAGTCTCAGCATGGTAATGCTGGGGAAATTCTTTGATGATAATTGGAAACTGTACTGCCTTGCCCCTCAAGTTATACAATCTGACTGTCACTAGGAGTGTCATTTGGGCTATGAAGAGACAGGGATGAGAAATGTGGGCATCTGAAGTCTATGTGGAGGGTGTAGTAGCAAGTCAGAGCCTCTGGTGAAAGTTCTGTTGGTTAGGTCAGGATATAGAAAGAAGAGGATATGTGTCCCTACTCTGATATTTTAGAGCCTCAAGGCACTCACTATACCATCATTCAAATTCCTGGTCTGTAATACCTTTACTTTTTGTGCAGACGACACAATACAGGAAGAAAAGTCCTACAACAAACCAGTTATTGCAAATGGTTAAATATAACACCAGGAGTTAAAACCTAGTACCTTCTTGTCATGATAAAGATTGTGACAAGAACAGGAAATGGCACAGCACAAATCCGTTTTCATGATAATGATCTCATGAATGTAAAGAGCATAGGAAATGGAACAAATGTAACCCTATTCCATTACCACCTTCAAACGGTAACCTCCTTTTCCTGGTCACATGCCCTACTTATGGTCCTGATTAAAGCACAAAGGAAATCATAAGACCGATTGTGACACTGGGGAAACAAAGCAGCCCCCGTTTATTTGTGTGCATGTGTTGAGTACACAACTTTCTTCCTTTGAACTTTGTTGCACTAGAGAATTCTTTCCAGCTGATACCCTAACTTTGGCCTGAATAAAGCAGGTCAGACATGGGAGGAACAAAGAAAGCCAAAAACCAAAGAGTCACCTGGGAATAGACATTCTCTTCACCACCCTTTATCAGGATGAGGAAATGCTGACCTTCCCCTAAATAGAAGCAGTAAACAATGAAGATGACTGAATGCTTTTCTTCTGTGTAGCTCTCACAGCTCCTCAGCTTATTGAGGAAAATGGACCTTCTATCTCTTACTGAGTGTGTTCTCTCTCTTCACATCTAAAGAAGCTGCAACTTGATTAGGGCTCATGTGAAAGTACAAAGGACAGTCTCAGGAACACAAGGAAGCCAGAAATAGTTGAGGTCAGTCAGTCCAGGTTAGAGTTGGTGCTGCCACATTCTAGTCTTCTTTGACCTGGGCATGTTTTCCAGAAGGATCTGTTTCTTTTGGAAAGCTCTTTAAGTAACACTATGTGAAATTTATAATAAGTCATCTCACCCCAAGATGAATGCTTCAGATACGAGGGGGAGTAGTGAGGAATGATGGCTTAGTTTGCCAAATAAATACTAGGGAAGATGAAAGCCAGATTGCCTGCAGTACTGTGCCCACACCCCGCCTCAACCAAATGTCACTCACTCTGCCCAGCTGGCTAGTAACTCCTTACATGGCATCCAAGTAGCTGCACTATATACATTTCCTTCTACTGGGGATTTGTCCAGGCAAGCAAGCCTGAATGTACTTTACATTTCAGGCATCTTGGATATCTGTCCCTTCCAGATGATGTCCCAGTTACCAAATGGCCCTGATTGGTTAATGAGGAATGCTTTAGTGTTCCTTGCCTTGGGTATTTGTTACTTGTTAAGTGATGTTAGGAGATTCCCCGGCGATTTCACATCTTAAGATTGCAATTGGTTGCCTCCTTATCAGCTACCATGCAAAATGTTTTGTGGGGTGCATCAGTTTCCCAAGTATCTTGTCTCGATTCCCAAGATAGATTACACTGGAATTATCTTTTCAAAGAAAGGAAGCTCTACATTTCAAACGGTCTAAAATTAAAGTAGGTTATAAGAACTGAAAAATAATCATTTGGGGACAATCTTCACGTGAGAAAAAGAATATATTGGAAAATTGGCTAAGTCCTTTCTAATCTCTAACGTATTTTAGAGGTTTTAACTGTATACAAGGGCTGTCCAGAAAGTATCCGGCCATTGTCAATATGCAATTTTCATATTACCTGGCTGGATACTTTCTGGACAGTCCCTGAATAATTGTAGTGAATCAGAATAATGGACCTGTTTGTACATTTTAAAATACTTTTTAAACAGGTCATATGATTGTGATAACTAAAATCTAGGTCAGATTATTAAATGGATCTCCATCCTCCAAATTCTTCTTTTTACTACATTTACCTTTGGTTTTGTTCCCAAATGACTAGCTTATATGTATGTGTACCTTTGCAGCACAACTCTTTCTTTCACTGTTCTAGGGAAGACATTGTGGTAGATTAGAAAGAGAACTAGACTGAGAGCAGGGTGTGGAGGCAGATCTCACTAGCTGTGTGGTCTGGGGGTAGTCCCTGGGCATTTCTGATCCTCAGTTTTCTCATTTATGAAATGAAGAGATTAGTCTAATTGATACTGAAGGTCCCATCCAGCTCTGAAATCTAAGAGACATTGGGTTTTTATGAAATCTGAACTTATGATGCAGACATCATTGATATTTGCTATTTTGATGTCATTCTGTGGATTTTTGATAAACATCATACAATGTCTTTTTTAAGAGGATATTATCCTCTCTTTCCATGAATATTAAAGCTCTATGTCTCTACTTCTTGCCTATAGTTTTTATTTTTACAAATGACAGTTACTTTTCTTCTTCAAAATTTGCTTAATTTCTACTTGTAAGGAATAAACTTAGTCAGAAGTTCCCAGAATAGGGAACAAAGTTATAGAATCAATTATATGGAACGTTTTTATAGTACAAAATGGAGCTACAGTAGAGACGAGGATGAGGAAGGGTATTTCCATTAGGACACTGCATGTATAATCTCCAGGAAAGAGAATTATATTTAAGAACTGCCACAGACTGAGGGAATAACAAGAGTTTGTATACAGGAAGTTCTGAACTATATTTGATGAGGAGACTTTTGAATTCTGCTAAGCTATCAGACCCCAGTTATTAAAGAAATAAACCACTCCCTGGACATAGAATTAAAGAATGTTAGAAATAATTTTCCAATTCAGAAGCAAGAGTTAGAGCCAACGTTCCTACGATAGATTAACACCATCTATACATAATCGTGAAATAGCTCGAACAAGAGTTACTGACAGGCCTGCTGCCACTGTCCTCTGGTATCTATTCTGTTCCAGCACTCTCTTGGGTAACCCGAGTCTGTTTCAAAGGCTTTCACACTGTGGTACCAGAGATAAGAATTGTCTCAGGCTTGCGCAGACAATAAATACTGACCACAGTAAGGTTCCATTTCCCACCCCACAAGTGGTATCAACTGAAAAGGGAACTCTCTTTGATCTTATCCAGGGACTTCATGCCATTTTAAATTACTCCACTTTGGCATCCTATTTCCCAATTCCACAGTCATCTTGGTTGTTTATTCATTTGAGTACCTGAAGTTGCCTTATTTGAAATTATTTTCCACCTAGAACAATTAAACAGGGATTCAAAGCACTCACAGTGTGCAGAGGATATAAAGATGTCCTCATGTGCAGACAGTGTGATCTCTAGCAGGACTCTCTCTGAATCAAGTGATGCCTTAGAACCAGACTTTAGATTGGTGGCTTTATTCCAAGTTAGGGTCTGGTGCCAAGATGTCTTTGGCTAAACTAATAAACAGGTGATCAAGCAGATGTGACTCTGTTACCAAAGATTAGAAGGACTATGGAAAAAGTAAACCAAACACTACAAGCTGGAACACCACCACCTAGTACAGAAATAACAACTAAAAGGATACCAAAGAACATAGAAAAATAGTTTTCCCAAAGACTGCATTTTTTACTGTTCCCTTTGCCAGTGCAAAGTATCAGATTCCTACACATCTGATAATTCTTACCAGTCCTTTAGAAAGATAGGAGACAGAATTAATGTGAGTTGTAGCGATTAGAGAGCTATAGACAGATAGCAGAAGGTTAATGTTTGCAATCTCAACTACAGATCTATGCACCTTGTCATAGATCAACATGTTTTATTGTGAACCACATAAAATATGTTTGAGTATATGTTGCTTATATCCAAGCATTTGAGCTGCAGGGAGAAATTTAAGGAATATGTAGGGCAGTCTCTACATCTGAGATAATCTGATAAAAACAAAAGCCAAGTTAAATACATGTGATCAAATTCACATTTTATATAACATCGAAACACATTTTAGGTAGGGAAAAGGGTACAATGGTCAAGTTGAACCAAGTATGCAATGATATCTCTGAAAATGGCCAAAGGGCTCCGTTTGCCTTTACTGGGATGGGAAAGGCTTTATGAATAAAGTGGATTTTGAGCTAATTATTGAAGAAACTTTAGAAATGAATATAAATGACAGGGCTGGTAAAGGTGTATAGCCTGGTCATGGAGAAGCAGGGAGAAATACAGTAGCAGCCAGGCACGACAATGGGAACGTTGCTAGATGACTCAAAACCCAATTCAGGTACTTGGGGGATTTTCAGAAAAAAATTATGTGATTCTAGCAATGAAAACTAGTGAATAGTATTTAGATATACTTACCCACAGAGAAGAGGGTCTTTGATCTAAATGGTGAACCAAGAAATGGTAACTAAGACCAAAGATAATCAGAACCCAGACAAGGAATGTAGCTATAACAACATGGAGCAAGAAAAACCAGTACTTACCGTCAACTCAGGCATTATTAGGGATGGAATTTCCTGGGGCCTATTCTGAATTTTATAGGAACAGGAAAAACTGCTGCAAGGGAAATCAAAAGTGGACTCTATCTACAGTAAATTGAATGAAGTTGTTCTTTCCCTTTTTTCCTCTCTTCTCTCCTATGTCACCGGAAATGATCTTTTTAAATGACTTTAAATAAATATGACATACAAAATTAAATGGTATGCAATATAATCCTATCTTCTGACTCAAAAAGAACTTCAATTTCTTATGCTTTAAGTTGATTATCACAAGCACTGTCAGGATGAGTGGGGGAGAGTGTAGAGGAATACTACTTAACTATTGGACATCTTCTATGTTGGATACTATGCTAAGGGCTTTATATATGTTTTCTATAAATTATTGCTCTCTTTATCATTAGCTATTCCAGTGAATCTTTTTCTCTGTTTTAAATAATAAACTTTACTGTATATTGTATATAATGTTCATCAGCTTAATTGTTTCAAGGAAATGTAGAATAGTAGCCACATGAGAATAAGGTGTTAAGACAAAATAAAAACTTTAGGTTTTTTTTTTTTTTTTGAGAAGTTTAACATTAAGATATATATATAGATAGATAGGTCAATATCCAGACAGAGGTGGCATTGACAAAAGAAAAAAGATCCAGCAAAGAAAGAACCTCATACTGTTAAAACTAGAAAGTTCTATAGCTATGCATGGCTAGATTTCAGGAGAAATATTAGGGCAGAAAAGCTAATATTTTGAATCATTTGCTGAATTTCTGTGGCATTATTGCAATGACTCTACTCCTGTTTCCATGGGATTAATGAGCAAATTCTGTGCACAATTAGGAGTCTTGAACAATATTAGCATAGATGCAAGATAATCTTAGGCAAGAATCAGATTTCTGTACATCACTGGCAAAGATAGGCCTTTTCTTAACATAGCTTATTTGGAAGAGTCACTAGTTACAAAGGAATTTTATTTTGACTCCACAAATGCTTATTGAGTATTTATAGGGTGAAGGTCACTATGTACATTCTCAAGGGAGCATGAAGGTGAAAGCCTTTAAAATACATTTTCTCTAATATGCTTCGTATTACATTTAAAGATGATTGTTCCAGAAGAGAAATGCCAATGTATTAATTATTCTATGTTTGCTAGCCCTTTTTGAGGGGGTCTCTTTATGTAGCACTTGGGATTAGATAAGACAGTAATTCCAAGTCAGTGAATAAGAAATGTTTGCTGTCTTTCAAATTATAATAGAACCACTTGCCAAACATTGTCAGCTATTGCAATTGAAAAAAATATAGTACATCTCAATGCCTGTCCAATATTATACTTTATTCTTCCTTAAGTAACAGAGCAAACTGAATTGAAATTTCTGAAATTGCTAGGTGTGATTACGAAAAAAATCCTGAACTCTAGGTATATGATATTTTGGTATTATCTGTAGAGCAGGTTTTACAAGTTACCTATTTCATACAGCAAAATAAATATTGTAATATGTGTATAGCTAGGAAATTCCCCTAAGGGAAGGCTGCAGAGTGATAGGTGTTTACCGAAGTATTGTACATTGTATATTAGAATCAATGGAACCAAAATACAAGGAAATTTTGCAGTTATTCCTCGTAGCATCGTATGATATATTTTGTTGAGGATGACAGGGCTTATTTATAACAATACAATTTACAGGGATATTTGTAACCAATAAAATTCAGTTAAAAATAATACCCCAACTCAGGATACTCAGAACTATAAATGGCATCCCAAAGAAGAATGACTAGAGAAGACTTCTGAAAAGTTTGCCCTAGTATTGTTGACACTTGGCGTCTTTACAATAATGCACCCCATTACCTTTTCAATGATACTTCCCGTGGTGCCTTCAAGTGTAACTGAGCTTCAATATACAATAAACGAGCATATAATTCATAAGTTGGAAATGTAGAGAAGCAGAAATTCACAAATTATGGAGAGAATAGACGGATGAAATGTTTTCCCTCACTGTACTTTCAAATCCATTAGACTCTTGTTTTATTTTAACAACATTGTTATGATATAGGTAAATTTGGCCTTTAGAATTATTCACATTTTACTGTAGGAAATGAGCTCGTTACCTGCCCAAGAAAAGCAGACATGTAAGGTATATTTGGGGTACAACTTTATCACCTTGATGTTCTTTCCAAGAAAGTTTGCTGCCTTTCAGAAGTAGAATCAGAATGGACTTCAACAAAAAGTTGGAAATAATGCTGAAAAGAAGAAAAATTTTTTTAAAAGGTGGGTCAGCAGATGAAGGTGATGTAGCATTATAATCCTTGGAGTTGGTTTGGTCAACATTTGTAATCTAACCCCTTGTGCTTTGGAAAAATAACATTTTTCTCTTGCAGTATTTTTTATAGATATTTGCTTTCAAAAGTATTCTATATCATATATCTCAAAAAGAAACTTAAGGGCATCTAAATTGCCATGGATTATGATACAAAGTCCTCCTGACCTCCTCTTTCTCTTTCTCTAAAATTACAATATTTACCATTCCAATCTGGAGGTGTATAACATCTAACAAATTAAATGTCTATATTTTTAATATCTCCTATGTCCATTTAGAAATATTGTCCGCATATGACACAATTTCCATGTGGCCGTGTGGTACGAATTTGTACCATCTTTTCTTAAAAAGTGACGGTCTTTATGCCAGTTAAGACAGATACTACATTGTTAAATAGCTGTAGAAATTTTTGCTAAATGGTGAGGCAGTGGTCTATCTTAGCAATTTTTAAGTGACGTATTTTTTGTATGGGTATGTAAGCTCCTCTAGTGAGAGTCAAACTAAAATTTCGATTGGCAACAATTGTGATTTCTGTTCAAAAATTTCAATTCATTGTTTGACATTCCAACAATCATTGCTTACATTAGTAAGAAAAAAAAATTCCTTCACTGGTTATTGACTTCTGAGTATTTCCAAGATTTTAAAGTAATCCAGGCAAGTTAAATCTAAACAAAAGGCGAAGTTTATAGTTCAGATTCTAAATCTTTTTTCAAAATTGCTTTGCATGGCAAAAGTATAAGTACTTTAAGAGTCAGAGATGGTGATATCTTATATCTCTACCCCTCCTCCAACATTGCCTATTACAATTCTGGATAAATAATAGATATTCTACAAATGTCTGATTGTTTAACCAAAAAATGTCTCTATCATTGACCTCTCCCTTGCTCTCTTAATGATTTATTTTTGCGTAAGCATGCTGATGGGAAGTTATTTCAATGTTTGTCAATTAAAACATTTAATAATTAAACATTGGGCTGATCAGGGAAGGGGGATGCAAGAACTGACCCACAGGAACAAGTGATTAATGCTGAAATAATACTGAAATAATGGAAGACTGCAGCAGCAGCAACAGTCAGTTTCATGCTTGCAAGGAAATGATGAGTGGGAAATTTGTGACACCTGACTTAAAATCAATGCTCCTGGAAGGTGATATAATAGCTCTAAGCTGGAAAAAAATATAAGTACAGGGGGAAATCAAAGCTGACACAGTGAAACTGCATAGAAAGAAATGGGTAGAATAATGACAATGTCAAGCAACTAATGGAGCTAATGAGGTACAACGTGATGGCACTAAAGATCTCAAGTCTTTTAAGGCAACTAGTTAATTTAGCTGATTAATTTGCTTACCTTTTCTTAATCCTTAGGGAGACCCTGGTGGTCTCCTTTTATTATAGTTTATATCAGTTCTCAAAGAATCTTCAAAATGTTACTTAAGATTAGAAAGATACAGTTAGAAAGAGGAATTAAATGTTAAAAATAAGACCTTTAACTTGTTTAATAAAGTGATGATTTTCTAACTCAAAAATCCCAAAGTTGTTTCTGTCAATGGGAAAATATGAAGGAAAGAAAAATAAAAGTAAAATGTGCACCACTATTTTTTCTGGCTCTGAGAGAAAAAAATTATAGATACCTGTAACTTTTACTTTGCTAAGCCAAAGAAATTTAATATTTCAGATCTAAAACGTCTACACTTATACAACACTGTATTTCTTTATGTTGAATTATTCCTGAATTGCTGTTTTGGTTGTAAAGAGACTTGTCAATGGCTTTCTTCCCATTCTTCTATCTTAAAAATAGCAGGAGATAGGTGTCCACGACGTGGCTAAACAAGACTGTTCATAAAAGATCTTCCAAAGATGTTTAGACCCTTAATGAAAGGGCTTCCAAAGATGTTTGGACCTTCCAAGCAAACTCCATAAAGCTGCAGTAGAATTTTTTTCAAGGTAGTAGTCAGCCCCCTTCTCTGAAAGCTGATGTAACTTGGCTAGATAATAGGCATCTCTTTTGGTAAGTTAAAGGGTCTCAAGCAATAAGAGATGTTTTATCTTGATTAAGCTGATAATTTGTCCTACTTAAGCAAGTAATGCAAATTTCCTTGCAAAGCTCTGAGCTCATTAGCTCATAATTAGGGCAATAAATCTGGAATCACCAAATGTATCAGTGAAAACATCACAGTGCTGTAAATGTGGGAGTGAGGTTATCTTATCCTGTAGGAACTAGGAGAGAGTTTGCAGAAATCTACTCAGACTCTGAATACGACTCTGCACGTGATTATCACAAATTTAACCACTAGGAATAAGAGGAGGAAAGAAAGGCTAAGAGGCAGGAACACATTTTAATAATCCAGATGAAAACCAAAACTTTTAAAGGTGTTTCTTAATATGAAGAATACTTATCATTCTAATATATATATATATTATGTTTATAAATTATCTTTAAGCAGATATTTCACACTAATTTTCATGTGTGAACATTTTTGCAAATATGCACTTACTATGCTGCTGGGGGAAACCAGTGGCCTGAAGGTACCAAGCAATGAGTCAGGAATCACAGTTAGTCTAAATACCATGTCAGGAAGAAAGCCCAGGAGAGGGCTCTGAGAAGTACAAAAGCCTGCACCCTACCCTTAGCATACAGAATCCTGGTGTGGACAGATAACTTGAACTGCTTTTGAGAGACAACTGCCAACCCATGAGAAATCAAATAATTCTGCTTCCTTTTTTTAAAAAAAAAACACGATGTTAATTCTACATCGCTTATTTGTATCACAGTGCACCTTTCATTCTGCTTGCACACTATGAATTGTTTACAAATATGCCCCTTCCTCTCTCAAAATTCATATTAACTGATATTGGTCTAGACCATGCCTGTACATGCTATGTATATTGTTTATTTCTGAGCTCCACCCAACTTGCTCATTTTCCTCATCACTCAGGATTTAGAAAAAGTTGATTCATGTCAGTACCATTCCATGCAGATTGACAGAAACTAACTTCAAGATTAGGGCAGACATGTCCTTTCTTTAGAAGAACCTGGAACTGTCCATGTGTTTGTCCTAATGCATGTGACACCTAAGCTAACAGAACTCAATTTCTTTGTGGTTTATATCACTAGTGAGAATATATTTCTTCTTGCTCGAAAAGTGATATGTTGAGATTCTAAACCTTTCCAGTCTTAGCAGAAGAGACAAGATGGGCTCCCCAGTGAGCTATTTATTCCCATCAAGTTATTACCAATGAAGTGGAAACTTTTCTTCAATTATTTGTTTGGGTCCCATTTGGGTCTAAAATGCAGACTTTCATCTAAGATGAAACTATTAGAGAATACTTACTCTAATAGTTTCAAACTTTTAATTTTCTAAATTTTCACCTGAAAAGCAAAGATAATAATAAAGTACTAAATCAAGGAAGTATGACATATATTTATGTATATTTAATCCCTAAAAGGTAAACTTCTAGAGAGAACACCACGGTGTAACCTTGGTGTATGCTAATAGGTGAAGAGGAAGATACTCACCATGTAATATTAGCTAAAAATCCAAATGTGTATAGTGAGCACAAACATTTTTATTTTGTATTTAACCTTTCAAAGGGCTTCAGTAGTCTGGCTACAATTTAAAATATTTAGAATAACAGAGATAGATATGAACACTGAAATAATCTGATTATTGTTAATGAATCATGTTGGAATTTGTATCTTCCTCCAGCTGTTACCTTTAAAAAACTGAATATTTTTTCACTCTCTTCCCCTTTCTTTAATTTATTAAAGACATACATAACCACTCCTATCCATTCCCTATGCAGAGTATTTAGCACTAATTTACATTTTCCCAGTGTATTTACAGTTTGCTTCTTGGCCTTTCAGGGAAGCTGAAAAGTACTTTAAAATGTAATAAATATGTTCATCTACTACCTAGAAGTCTCCCAGACAAACTCTCTGAGAACAATCAGTTTTTCAAACTATGGCATGTGTACCCTGCCATTTTCGGATAAAACAGCTGCAAGCAGTGTTTCACCTGGCAGACCCTAGGCACCATCGGTAGTAAAGGGCTTAAGTCCAGATCGACATTTGACTGAAGTGGGGGCAAAAAGTGATTTCCAGAGGTAACACAATGTAAGAGAGTAATTGCCTTTAAACAGGTTTAAATGCTGAAGGCAAATTCATACACATACAAGAAAACTATAAACGTGATAGAAATGGTTTAGAATTTTTGTAGATTGCTAGGGGAAAAGAAATATAAAAGGAAAACAGGAAGGAAAAAAACCAAAAGGCAAATAGAAAACATCAGGATATTATGAAGCTTCTTTCATCAGCATTCCATTTTACCACACTTGAGAAGAGACAGTCCTAGCTCTTTGTCTGCCCTTCTCACACCTCAGTAGCACATCTCCAAATTCTGTTCTGACCACATTCCTCTCTCATCCCCATATGCTGACAGTGCTGTGGCTTAAACAGAATGAGGGCTAAATCCTGAAAATAAACCCTTCCTATCCCCAAGTACCCCCAACTCAAGTTCTCTTTCCTATAGACTTCCGTGACACACAATAAACCATAGGAAAACAGAGAAAACACATTGGATTTTTACTTTAAATTTAGATGCTTCATATTTATTGTGGGGAGCTTGGACAATGGGGTGAAGAATAATCTGTAGGCTCTCTGCAGATTCAATCAGTGCTTCCTTTGAGTGTCTCTTCATTGCCATTTATGACAGAAAATACTTAACGCATTGCATCTTTTCAGTTTAGTAAAGAAAAATAGGTGCACAAAATTTGTGTTTAGACTGTAACCCCGATTCTGTCCTCTTTTTTCCTTTTGGGATCTCAACTAGAAAACTCTTCCCCGTATCCCCCATTCACACTGTCCTATAAGGGTCCAATCAATGTGCTGCTTTCTTCAGCAGGATTTGCATTTTAACCTTCACATCCAATTCTGGAATGTAACGCTTTGTCCCTAACATATTTCAGTTATGACACCACACTTGCTTATGAGATCAGCTCTCTGAGAGTAAACATCTTTAAGTTTAATATGGAGAAAGTGGTAGTGTTAGGTGATTTTGGACTCTTCTCTCCTTCCCATACTGTCTTCTGCACTGGAGGCAGTACTGAGGCTGCCCGAATGGCAGCCGATGCACACGCATATCCCGGAGGTGCTAGATAATAATGGAGTTTGGACCTTGTTTAAAATTCTACTAGTCAAAGCTCTGGGATATGAAACAGACAGGGCTTTATTCTTCCTTTAAATCAGTCCTCCCTTCTCTCCTTGTTATGGTGCCCATCATACCTCAGATACTGAAACCTCTGAGGAAGATATAGAATATACATGTGTCCTGCAAGGCTGGTGATGCATATGTCATGAGCTAGTACAATGGAGAGCAATTTTCTTTTGTATTTAGACCAATTCAGGAAAAATTGTCAGTCTGCTTCAAAAAAATCCAACATGAGAATAACTTCATTTGGTTTTTTGTTACAGTAGGTATATTCATTCAACCTAGATTATCAATTTAATGTCAGTGAAAAAATGGGAGCCACTGCTTAGCCACTAATATGTTAAGATTAGCCATAAAACAGGGTAATTTTCTGTTGCATCCTGAAAATAGATCCTCTGTCACATGGAAAATTTGGGAAGATTGCAAATCTGAGTCAAGGATTGCTCATCAGTGACCTGGGATCTTATTCCCTTTAAGTCATTTAAAACCCAGAACAATTGATGTCAGAGTTTCTGGAAGGGACTATTCCTTTGGATATGAGGACAGAGAGCTCCAAATTTGAGCCATAGAAAAAGAGTAGGAATGGAGAATGTAAATTCAACATTTAATTTTTACCATAAGGGAAAATTTCAAGGTGCATATGTGAGAGAGATGAGGAAAACCTCACCAAGGAATAGAGAATGTTAAAGCTGGATGGATACCTTCGTGATTATCCAACCAGTATTTGCAACCGGCATACACCCAATATATGGTAAACTTTTCCCACAACTCTTTATCTACTCTAAATATTTTAATGTTTCCTCATTACTTTTAGCGTAATTTAAAGAATATATAGATATCTTCTATTTATATACCATTCCTGGTAAAATAGTATCCCTATTTTATGAATTTTAGAGTTAAAATATATTCAATTTTAATTCTTGTCTGATACTTAAGTGGGTCTTTAAAGTGAACTTAGGCCAGACTTGAAAACATGTAGTAGCTCAGCATGTTGGACAAGCATTTCAGGTCTCACTAAGCTTTGAAGAATGGGAAAAAAGGAAGTGGAATGGCATCCTCCGTTCAGAGATAACACCTCCCTACCCTGCTCATAACTCAGCTCTGTGCTTTGAAGGGAAGGGGAGGGAGCACTCACAAGGAATGGATAAGAAAAATTAGACTTTTGGACACACTTGAAGCTCGGACTTGGGGGAGAGGGGAGGCAAGGGCATTACGTAACCTAATCATCTGTACCCCCATAATATGCTGAAATAAAAAAAAAATTAAATTCTATATTGTGAAAGACAATAAAAAAAAATAAATAAGACTTTCTTGTAACTCTACTTTTCTCATTAGAATCTCTCTTACAATGAATATCTTCCTCTTTCTAGCTCTCTGCTTATCCATTAAGGACAAACTTGTCCTGAAAATTTCCCAAGGTTCCCAGCCCATAGCCACCTCTTGGTGCCATAATCTTCCGACACCTGTTGTCTTTGCCATTCATTTAGATGTTAATCCCAAGCCACACTAACTCTTCTAGTGCTTTAAGGTTTTGCTATTACTTTTCCTGTGTTTGTATTTTGTTTCCCAACTAGACCGTAAGTAACTTGAAGTTCCTGAAGTTACCTTTTTTTTAAATTAATTGGTTGACCAAAGAAAGAAAAGGAAAGGGGTAATGCAGAAAAAGAAAGTAAACACTGTAACTCAGAAGAATTTACCAGAACAATTCAAATAACAGCTTTACTCCAAAGCCCCACCCAAAAACTAAGCAGGATTGAAACCGCCAAAGCAAAGCCATAACAAAGCTCAGTAAACATTTAGGTTGCCTTGGACTATTGCAATAGATTCCTTACTAATCTCTTTGCTTCCAATCTCTCCTGTCCAATCCATTCTCCACACAACTGAGCAAATGATCTTTCTTATGTTAGGCATTCAATAAGTTGTTCAACTGAATTTATTAAACATATTTTGTACAAGCAAAAATAATTACCTTGATTCAAACAATTTTATCAATGTTATGTTGTCAGTGAAAAGGCACAACTTTGGAAATTTAAAGAATAAGAAACTCAGAAAATAAAGTGTAGGTACAATATATGTAGGTGATTTCTAAATTTGTAAGGGTGACCATGCAACCATGGCAAAATAATGATTCTTAATATATTCTACATACAATTTGCAATTTGAACATTGAGCATCTTACTGGAATATTATTGATCTTAGCAGGTGTAACTCAGGAAATATACATTCCATAGATTGATTCATTCTTTTAAAAAGTAGGCATTCAGTGCCTACTACATTCCACACACCAAGACTGATAAAATACAATACAAGTAAAACAAGAAATACTGGGATATTATGATAAACTTGCTTTTTGTTAACCATGACAAAATAAATGCTTATGGGTGAAATCATACCTTTTGAATCAGTCAGGGTCCAAGCAGGAAACAAACAGCATATTCATACTAGGAAACTGTGGGAAGAACTGAATGTCCCTTTTATGAGATGGGTAAAAGGAAAACCTCAGGTCAGCACAGTGGGAGGGAAGGGATCTACATAACCCTTAGGCCTGAAGGAGCAATGGGGAAGGGGTGGTTACTGAAACTCAGAGACAGGAAGGGTACTTGGACAGAGCTGAAACCTTTGAAATCCCATGGGGCTGAAGAATGCATACGCCCCTCTTTCTCTGCACTCCCTTCTCTGTAGTCAGAGAGGGAGGAAACTCACCAATGGGGTCCATCCATTCTGGCAACCCAGGCCACAGAGAAATGTGGGGGAGAGTGGAACACAGACCCAGACTCCATAGTGACTTTATCAGCATCCCTTTAAAACTTTCTAAGTATCTGTGCAGTCAGCATGGGTTGGTTAAACAATGCAAACCCATAATGAATGAGTGATTTTGAGTATATTTTCAAAACAGCACAGTAATTTTCCACTGAGATTCCTAAGGCAAGGTGTCAGAGAAGCTGTTGACATTAATGCTGTTTATAGAAAATAGAAAATTAATGAAGCAAGAAGAAAATGATCAATTAGAACTTGGTTTGGCTGTGTAAAACTTCTAATTTCAACCATATATATTAATTGCTTACCATTTATGCCTAATTACCATGTAGCACAATAATGTGTATCATTAAACATGTGCCAAATTAACATTACAATACTAACTTTGCAATGTTAACTTTATGCTATTAGCTCAGTTTAAGTTTGGGCAGTTTTTGTAGATTTTGACTCATGAAGCACGCTCTTCCCTCTTTTAACTCAAAGAAAACATTTGCTTCAGTGATATTCTGCCCAATCACGTACTCTACATAGACCTAGAAAATGAAAAAAAAAATATTGTGGCATATACTTCAGAAGTAATATATGACTTAGTAGTGCCTAGAGCCCAGGATTGGGTTATTAACTAATTCCAGCCATGATTTAAAGCAGGGAAAAACTCATGCCAAACCCTTTATAGCTCTTAAGTCATAGGACTCAGTATGCAGTGAACTGCCACCAGGAGGATCAGATGGGCAAGGGGTGTGTTATTTTTAGCAAATGTATTCTGATCACTAAGACCACATTCCATTTTTGCACTTGAACTAATTCTTGATTATAGCGTAAAACTTGAGACAAGCTGACCTACCATTCAATCACCAATGATTAGTGTTATCAGGTTGTGTTGATACTATATGTTTGAATTTCCAATTATGATAAAAAGATCTTATTATTGAGTTTATGCATTCTATGAATTGTCATGAATTTTTCTTTTGCCTCAATAAATGGACAGTTGATGTAATCCACACATTCTAGATACTTTAAATTGCTGGACAGAGAATGCCTGATATATATTATAAGTTGGTCCCAAAAGGCTCAGTTTAATTGTATCAGAAAGCCATAATTCAGCACTGGATCTAAGACTATAATTAAAGTAGGTTCAAGGTATTGTGTGGTATGCATTTTAAAGGGTTGATTTACTTAAAAGACACATTCTATTTTTTTTTTTTTATTGCAGCATATTATGGGGGTGCAGATGTTTAAGTTACATATGTTGCCCTTGCCCCCCCTTCCCCCCCGAGTCCGAGTTTC
>RJWJ010008702.1:0-42457 GCA_004363605.1 Indri indri
TATATATTTTTAGCTGTCCAATTAATTTCTTTCTATTTTTGGTAGAGACGGGGTCTCGCTCTTGCTCAGGCTGGTCTCGAACTCCTGAGCTCAGAACGATCCGCCCGCCTCGGCCTCCCAGAGTGCTAGGATTACAGGCATGAGCCACCGCGCCCGGCCACACAATGGCAAATTTTAAAGAACTAGTAATAAATAGGGCTGACAAGAATATTGCGGGAAAAAACCCACTATCATATACTGTTGGTGTTTGAACCCTTATGGCGTATGTGATCACAATTTTAAATGCTACCAATATCCTTCGACCTGTCAATTCCACCTTCTAGGTATCCATTCTACATAAATACTTGCAGGAGTATACTCAGTTATATTACTGTATAAAGGGTTCACTGCAACCTTCCTGACAATAGAGAAAAATTAGATGATGCCATTCTGCTACAGAAGAACAGCTAGATTAACTAACTTATGGTATATCAAATTATGGGATACTCTGCGGCAGTTAGAACAAGGTAGATTTGTACTGTTGACGTGAATGAATGTCTATGATATACTGGTAAGTGAGAAAAGCCAGTTGCAGAAGTGAATGTACAGAATTTTCACTTTCGTTAAAAGAAAGGAAACTACACATTAAAACACACAATTACTTTTATGTGCAATGAAAAAGGCCTGAAAATATACACACCAAAAAGTGTTAACAATGGTTATGCCTGGAAAGTAAGAAGTGCAGGAGTATAGAGGAACTCTTTTCAAATTCTGCATATGTTTCTAATGGAAAGTTTTTTCCCCAATATGATCTGCAGGAGGTACTTGAAATTTTTAAGGGGCTGCAGTTTGTAAATCCCATTTCTTTCCTTCAAGGGAGGCAAGAAGTGGAAGGTCATTTCTTAGTAAGTGTTTAGGGGGTGGGGTAGGCAGAAAGGAAAGAGGGAAAAGGAAAGAAGTTGTGGCCTTGGGAAGGTCCTCTTCAATATTTCATTCTTTATGCTATAAGAATGAGAGGAATAGGCTGAAGAGTCAAAAGGCTAGAGATGACACATACAATCCCAGGTTTTCGGGGTTTTTTTTGTTTTTTTGAGACAGAGTCTCACTCTCTCGCCTGGGGCGAGTGCCGTGGCGTCAGCCTACCTCACAGCAACCTCAAACTCCTGGGCTCGAGCAACCCTACTGTCTCAGCCTCCCGAGTAGCTGGGACTACAGGCATGCGCCACCATGTCCAGCTAATTTTTTCTATATATTTTTATCTGTCAAATTAATTTCTTTCTATTTTTGGTAGAGATGGGGTCTCGCTCTTTCTCAGGCTGGTCTCGAACTCCTGAGCTCAGAACTATCCGCCCGCCTCGGCCTCCCAGAGTGCTAGGATTACAGGCGTGAGCCACCGCGCCCGGCCAATCCCAGGTTTTAAACTCCGATTCTCTTACCTCGTCTTCAGGATCAGGATAGGGTCTCTTGCAAACGCAATACAATCCAAAAAAGTTGTCATTGTACTTATTGCCAGAATTTACCTTTGCTTTGTCCTGAAATATAATATTGATTTCAATATATAATGTGGTCTAATTTTATTGTAATTTCATACATCATAAAATTTCTGCATTCAATACTACACTAAGTATTTTCTCCCTAGAAGCTGGTCTTTAACTTTCAAAATATGAAGAAAAAAAATTTACTCCTATTAAAGGGATACTTTTTCCAGGATACAGGGAAAAACTAAAATTTATTTTTTAAAGCAATTAGAGGAAATTAAATATACCCATTCAATAAAATGGAGATAAAAGTTAACCATAAATATTAATTATCAAACTATGTGAACTGATATTGGCTTGGAATTTCAAAGTACTTCTTTACAAACAGCTGTGAGAGCCAAGACCCCCAGGTTACTAGACAGCAAAAAGTTGTCTAAAACTAACCTTCAAAAGAAGGGGAAAGGATGACAGCTTTAGCAATTATGATTGAACAATGTAACATTTCTTTCTCTTTTATTTCTGTTATTTCACTAAAAGTTATGGTATAAGCATAGTTTTTATTAGTTAAAAAGTTGTGGAAAAGTCCTGTGTAGCCCACATTCATTATTACCAACTTTTATTTATTCAGTTTTGAATCATATCCTTTGTTTTAAAAGCCTCAGTGAATGAGAACAACCACATAATTAAACCTGAATCACTTTAAAAAACATTTTCCCCCAAACCTTTCATATTAACTACAATCTATAGTATAAGCTCTGAAAGGGATATTTTGTTTTTCCAACAAAAGAAAAAAAGGAAATATCTTCCATCTGCAAAGAATAAGAACTTCTTTTTTGGAAAATACAGGTATTTGTTTTTTACCCACTTTGGCAAATATCAACCTCAGCCCTTTTAAATACATTTATAGTTATAGTGCTTACTTACAGGAAATAATTTGCATTCCAAATTTTTAAACTTGCTGTTTCCACAATCGCAACGAAAATTTCTGAAAAAAGGAGGAAAAGCCACTTTTAAATCTAACGAAGTGCTCTTTAAACTCAAATCATAGCCTCTTCCTTTTTCAACTCATTTCTAGAATTGAAAAAGTGGCTTTGGTTGCTGTTCATGTATGCAATTTGGAATTTCTTCAAGCATATAACAATAAAAGATTTTTACAATTCTGGAAATTAATATGCATAAAGTCAAATATCTATGTTATAAACACACACACAAACACACAAGTAAAATAATGTCAGAGGATGAGTAGTTTGAGTTTGTAACGTAATTACATTTTAAAAGGCCCTATGGAAAAACTATTCTCTCCAGTTATAGTATATAAAATAATTACATTAAATTTCATGGCTGGGGCTGGGCATGGTGGCTCACGCCTGCAATCCTAGCACTCTGGGAGGCCAAGGCAGGCAGATTGTTTGAGCTTGGGAGCTCGAGACCAGCCTGAGCAAGAGCGAGACCCCATCTCTACTAAAAAAATCAAAAGAAATTAACTGGACAACTAAAAATATATAGAAAAAATTAGCTGGGCATGGTGGCACATGCCTGTAGTCCCAGCTACTTGGGAGGCTGAGGCAGGAGGATCACTTGAGCCCAGGAGTTTGAGGTTGCTGTGAGCGAGGCTGACGCCACGGCACTCTAGCTCAGGCAACACAGTGAGACTCTGTCTCAAAAATAAATAAATAAATAAATAAATAATAAATTTCATGACTGGGTGTGGTGGCTCATACCTTTAATCCCAGCCACCCCTTTGGGAAGACCAAGGCAGGAAGATTGCTTGAGACCAGGAGTTCAAGACCAGCCTGAGCAACATAGTAAGACCCTGTCTCTACAAAAAATTTTCAAAATTAGCCAAGCATGGTGTCATGTGCCCATAGTTCTAGCTACTTAGGAGACTGAGACAGGAGGATCACTCAAGCTCAGGAGTTCAAGGCTGCAGTGAGCTATGATCACACCACTGCACTCCAACCTGGGCAACAGAGCGAGATCCCATTTCTTAAAAAAAAAAAAAATCACTAATATACAACTACTTTGAATGAAGAAAAGAGTGTTTACCTTTTTGTGTAGAGCTCAAATAGTTTATGACTTCCATGACATTCATAACTGCAAGCTAGACAAATTCCTGCTGGTTCTTCTCCCTCTGGGGTGCAGGTACTACAGGCATATAGTGCTTGTCTCTTTACTAAGCCCTAACAGACAGCCCCAAAATGGAAAAAAGAGAATAAATTAATGAAACAGCAGAGTTACCTACCATCCATACTATGATCTGAAAAGTAATTAAAATCAGATTATCTGTGGTCAAGATCTTTCTGTAAAAATCATTAAGCCTATTCAAAAAGTATAAACTTGAGAGGAGGGAGGCAGCGGGTGAAAAAAAAATGAAAAAACAAGATACACAGATTCTGGCAGGGGAAAAAGAAAAAGAAATAGAAGTATAAACAACAGAGTACTAAAATATTGTTGAAAGTTTCATATCTATACTAACGCTTGTTTTCATACTATTTTTTCTTAAAGTGAAAGGAAGTTTAAATTTGTTAATCAGCTGTAAGTTCATCTGCTTAATCATTTTAACATATGAAAATGTAGGAGAATGTGTATAGATTTATGTAAGTAATATCACATTTTAATTTTGGAAAATGTTTATAAATCAAGCAAAGAGAAAATCAATACATGAAAAGAATCTCTGATTTTTAGATGCATACTGAAGTATTTAGAGCTGCACTGTCATCATGTCTGCAATATTTTCAAATAGTTCAAAATTTAATAAAAGCAAAATGTATTATACAGAGGAGAGAGAGAAAACAAATGAGGCAAAATGTTAAAAAAGTAAATACATGTAAAAGATATACCGGTGTTCATAATACTATTCTTTCAACTTAGCCATAGATTTTAAATGTCTCGAAAAGCTGAAGGAAAAACAGGCAAAACTTCTAGAAATCTTGAGAATGGTTACTGTCCTATAGGAAGGAAGTTGACACACAGGGAGGCTTTTGGGATACCAGTAATGTTCTATTTCTTGATCTGCGTGGTGGGTACATGCATGTGTCCACTTTTTTCCCAAGCCCCAAGCTGTACACATGATCTATGCAAACTTCCATGTTTCACTAAAAAAAAGAAAATTTAAGGAAGTCCATTTTATAAAGCTAACTACATTTCAAAAATAGCTTACATATAGACAGGACTACTTCTTCTTCTTTTTTTTTAAGGGAAACAAGGAAAAGGTGTTTTAGTGGTGACCAAAGGTTTAAAATACCAGCCAACATCTGGGACTATCTCTGGATACCAAGTTTATTCAATAATCTAACCACTTTGTAGGTTAAACTAACGTGATCAACAATGACAACTGGTTATTATGATCTCAGTTCATAACACATAATGAATGCCCAGTCTCTCCCCTCATCCCCCAGTGTTCCACTCCATCCCCCTGCCTAAGTAAACCTTCTCCCTCCTACCAATCAACCCTTGTTAGTTTTCTTCCTACCCACCTTTCTCCATTTTTGTACTTAGAAATACAGGATGAGTCACCAAACGCTACATCACACCCCCTCAAACCCTTGTTCACTACATCTTCCAAATGCCAAACAGAACATTTTCTCCTCTCCTCCCCTCCCTCGCCAGAGCTACCTGCTGTTCTGTTCCCTTCTGTTTCCAGAGGAGGGGGGACAGATTTCATACAGACATGGTACTTGCTTCGTTTTGCAAAAAATAAAAAAGTACTAGCCAGCACTTCTCAAACTAAAATTGCAGATAAATTAGTAATCAAGGAGCCCACCCCACACGGGGAGAATTTCAAATCCAGAGCTCTTTCATTTGACTCTACTTTGACTCTCCTATTCGGTCCCTAATAAATACATACTCTTAGGATGGGAAAAGTAGGGGCAGAGATATCTGGATTTGACAAGTCATGGTGATGGTTTCGTGAAAAGCAGCGGGGGCACCAAGAAGAGACTGGAGAGGAAGGACAGAGCAGCCGCTCCAGGGACAAATCCTGAAAGGGCCGAACAGAGAGTGAGGGAGAAGAGAGGCCCCTTGCCAGACACAGGTTGAAGAAGGGGGCCCAGAAGGCTAAGGATCAAAGGGCAGCTGGGCTTAGGATGAGGAAGGCCAGGACAAACGGCGGCCCGGACTACCACCTGGGGAACTACTGCGGCAGATGGGAACAGGGAAAGCCAGGCCGGCAACAGGAGGTTCTGCTGGAGCTGGGGGGAGACGAGGCCCGGGCCGCGCGCCCACCTGCGAGTAGGAGCACTTCTCAGAGTCGCTGCCGCCCAGGACGGCACACGCCTCATTCTCCAGCTCTTCGTCCTCCTCAAGGACATCGACCAACGATACCACTGGCTCCAGCTCCGACTGCCGCCCAGTAGACCCCTCAGCTCCAGCCATCCTAAACTGTCACTCGGACCACGATTCTACCCCGGCGGAGGCGGGAAAAGCAGCCGCGAGGGGCGTAGCCGGAGGAGGCGGAGGCCTGAGTGCCATGAACCAATCCCAAAGAAGGAAAGCAAAGAAAGGGGGCGGAGCGACTTCCGACGAGCGGAAGTCACTCCTCTCCCCTCTCCCGCCTGCCCTGGCGGCGGGCTGCTTTCCGCTTCCGGGTAGCGCTTCTCTCTGGCGCGCTCTTGAAGCTAAGCGGTCGCCATGGAGCTGTTGGGAGAGTACGTCGGACAGGATGGGCAGCAGCAGCGGCTGCGGGTGTCCTGTGAGGCGCCGGGTGACGCCGACCCTTTACAGGGCCTGTTGTCGGGAGTGGCCCAGATGAGGGAGCTGGTAACCGAACTCTTCGGTCCCCTGGTACAGCAGGAAGCGCAGCACCGGCTGGCGGCGGCTCCGGACGAGGCCTTGGACGGTGAGCTCTGAGACCGTGCTGGAGCGACAGGAGGGCGGGGCGGGGCGGGGCGCCAAGGGGAAGTGTGCTTCGGGAGCCGGTATAAAGCGGCAGACTTGGGGAAAGTGAGCCTCAGGGGAAGAAGAATTGCATCTAAAAAGTATTGGCACTCACCGTCATATTTATCCGGGCTGCTCCTCTCGGGCATTTTCACAACTCATTTATATCACAACCTGCTGAAGGCCTACTGCTCTGTGCCAGGCATTGGGCTGAGCTCTGAAGAAAAGAATGAGATGAATGCGACTCAGTTCCTGTCGTAGTGGAACACAAGGGGATTAGACAGGCAAACACTTATTAAAAGAGTGAAAATGTGATTCTGTGGCTCTCTGTAGCTATTGCAAACAGAGAGAACGCAGGAAGCCTTCATAGAGGGTATAACTCTTGAGCTGGGTTTTGAAGGATGAAAAGGAGTTTTACCAAGCGAGAAATTACAAACACGTTTGGAAGAGTGCAATTTGTCGCAGAAGGTGGGTGGGGAACCTGCGGCCTTCTGATTTCAAAACTGTTCTTTTTTAAGCACCAAAGGAGACAAGAAAAGCTTCCTCTTTCTCTGCTGTACCCCTTTAAATAAAAGGATTTGTTTGTAAAATTTGGATTCAATCGAAAGGGCGCACTTAAGGACCTAGAAGGCCACATTTTGCCTTAAGGGCACAGGTTCCCCACCCCTTTGACCTTCCTTTCCATCATGAGAATTAGATCTTGATAATGTGGATGTTGGCTGTAATCAAAAAGAACAATCAATAACAAGTATTGGCTAGAATGTGAAGAAATTGGAGACCTTGTACATTGTTGGTGGAAGTGTAAAATGGTGTGCCCACTTTGAAAAAGTTTGGTAGTTCCTCAGAAAGTTAACATAAAGTTACCATGTGACCCAGCAGTTCTCCACTGCTAGTCCTCCCAAGAGAACTGGAAACATGTTCACACACAAAAAAACTTACACATGAATGTTCATAGCAGCATTATTCAAAATAGCTAAAAAGTGGAAAAAACACAAATATCCATCAAGTGATGTGTGAGTAAACAAAATGTGATATAGCCATACAGTGGAATATTATTTAGCAATAAAAAGGAATGAAGTATTGGTACAAGCTACAACATGAATACACCTTGAAAACATTATGCTAAGTGAAAGAAGCCAGACACGAAGGGGATACCTATTATATGATTTCATTTATGTGAATGTGCAGAATAGGCAAATCCATAGAGATAGAAAATAGATTACTCGCCTGGGCACAGTGCACACCTATAGTCCCAGCTACTCAGAGGCTCCAGTGGAAGTATCGGTATAGTGCAGGAGTTGGAGTCCAGCCTGGGCAACACAGCAAGACCCCGTCTCTAAAAAAATTTTTTTTAAAAAAAGAAAAGGCTGGGCAGGTGAGGTGGCTGATGCCTATAATCCTAGCACTCTGGGAGGCCAAGGCGTGGGATAATCACTTGAGCTCAGGAGTTAGAGACCAGCTTGAACAAGAGCAAGACCCCCATCTCTACTAAAAATAGAAAAAATTAGCCGGCGTGGTGGTGCATGCCTGTAGTCCCAGCTCCTTGAGAGGCTGAGGCAGAAGGATTGCTTGAGCCCAGGAATTTGAGGTTGCAGTGAGCCATGATGACACCACTGCACCC
The DNA here is from genome assembly GCA_004363605.1 of Indri indri. Classification (NCBI taxonomy): domain Eukaryota; kingdom Metazoa; phylum Chordata; class Mammalia; order Primates; family Indriidae; genus Indri; species Indri indri. The sequence continues at coordinate 7,954 of RJWJ010008702.1, forward strand.
TAGCCAGGGTGACAGAACTAGACTCCATCTCCAAAAAAAATAAAAAATAAATAAAAATAAAAAGGGAAACTAGTGGTTGTCAAGAGGAATGACTGCTAATGGATACAGCGTTTCTTTTTGGAGTGATGAAAGTGTTCTAGAATTGGATAACGGTGATAATTGCACAAGCTACTGGATATACTAAAACCCCCTAACCTGTACACTTTAAAAGAGTGAATTTTGTGTTAAATGAATTAATACCTCCAAAAAAGAAAGTTATGGAAAAGAAACATTTAAACACTGAAATTCTCAAAATCTTTTTAATCTAAAATATGCATGGTTTTATTAATCCCTAGATTGAAATGGTCTCATTATCAACCATTTTAGCTATCTGTATTTCTTTCAACCACTGAACATATACAACAAATATTTATTTTAAAAGGTGATGATGAAGATGATGCAGAAGATGAAAATAACATTGATAACAGACCTAACTCAGATGGACCATCTGCAAAACGGCCAAAACCACCATCTTAACAATAGCCTTATGAAATTTTAAAGACTGCTACTATATCCTAATTATCACACGCCGACATTTAAGGAAGACTTGTGCTCTAATTTGAGACAACTTTGTCAAAGAGAAAATGGTTTCTTCTGTTTCTAGCAAAGAAAGATAATAAACGTTTAGAAATGAAATTTGTTTTCTTGAATGAGAAATAAATTTCAGGCCATGGAAATAAAATACAACATTTCATAATGTATAATGTCCTCTAAGTTGGCAACTGAATTTTTATCATTGTTTTTTCTATATTGAAAATAACCATTGAATTAAATCGTGTGATGTCTGCATCTTTTAGCTTCTGCTTCTGTTAAAAGAGTACATATCATATTTCATAGGCAATAACATTTCAAAGAACTGACATGAGCAAGGTGAAAATTGGGTATTAAATGTAAAAATGTCAGTTCTTTGTAAGTAGAAGGAAAATAAGGGAATAAAAACACTAAAAAGAAGGGAGAATCCTTGAGAGAGACCCAAGAAAACCTTGAATTCACACCCACACCCAATATACAGGCATCCAGAGAGAATGCCACTCAAGGAATGTGCATTAATTTTCTGATTTATCTTGTACCTTAAGAGAGCCAGATAGGGTGTGGTTTTGTGCTGTGATATGGTATATATACAAGTAAAAATATAAGACCTTAAGTATATAATGCGTGTTGACTATAACTTAGATATTTCCTTTTCTCCTGTAGCCATACTTTGATTTGCTTAACAAAGGACTTGAATTGTTCTAAAAATACATATTCCTAAAATATATGCGTGTGTGTGTGTTCCTTTTCTGCTTATCAGTAAGACTTGGGCAGTTTTATTTACTGTGCATCTTTCCTGATTAGAATACAAAGAAATCAAGTAGCATGTACCTAATGAAACACAAAATAGTCACAGAATTTTAGAGTTGGAAGTAACCTTACAAATTATATGATTTATGTCAGGGATAAATCAAATCTCAGAATAGGTATTTGCCCCCAGATTACAGAGCCAACCATTGGCATAGCTGAGTTACATAAATAGTCTTTAGTTATTTTGTTAAGCTGATAAAAGATTGGAGAAAACATTAATTAACTTTCATCAATCACCTTTATTATGAAATAATTTAAATGCTATTACTGTAGTACTTTCCCAGTTATACATCCTGAAAACTGTAGCTTACAAAGTACTATATACTGTTAAGAAAATTCAGTTTACATACCTTTTCATATCCTTAAAATACTGTTTTGCTTGGAACATCAGCCTTCCACTAAGTACTCTTAAGTAATAAAAACAATGGCAACTAGAAGCTGTTGTAAACAGTCACAAATTATCTTGTTTAGTTTATGATAATGTTTGTAATATTCAATTGTTATTTATTATAATTCCATTGTCTCTATACAGTCCTTAAAAAAACTTAAAATTGATCACATTGTTAAATTGATAGCTGAACTTTGCTCCTGAACATTTTATGTTTTTTTCTTTGTTTGGTAAATGTGTTTATAAAGAAGAAATTTCAAGATAATATTTGTGCTTATGGCCTAATGTTTTGAGGTTCTGTGTTATAGGTTTGATCTTTAAAGTAAGTTTAATACTGATTCTAATTCTGTTATTCATAAGTAAGCCATATGTTTGACCAAAAAAGCTCAGTTTGAAGGACCAGTGTAGAAGAAATGCCTTGCCAAGTTTTCTACTCTGCTGTCTTCTAGTAATACAGATATTAGCCACAGGCAAGCAAAACAAAGCTACTCTTTGAAACAGCGCCAACTTTACTTTTGTACGGGAAATTCAACACCACAGTCCCACCTAAAAATAAACTTGACACTATATAAATCTTTAAAAATGTGAAACATGGAATTTAGGCAAGATAGATGTCTTTTCTAAACATAAGTGCCTTTGTGTCACAGTAAGAAATATTTATTTTAATAATAGAATTCTGTGGCCAAGGACAAGAACTTTTATAATAGGCTGTGATTGCCTGGCTATAGTATTAGTTAGGACATTTAAACCTTATTAAAAAAAAGAAAATCACCTGGGAAGGCCAGGCACAGTGGCTCACACCTGTAATCCCAGCATTCTGGGAGGCCGATACCAGCCTGGGCAACATAGCAAGACCCTGTCTCTACAAAAAAGAAAATTAGCCCCACATGGTGGTGTAGGCCTGTAGTCCCAGCTACTTGGGAGGCTGAGGCCGGAGAATGGCTTGAGCCTGGGAGTTCAAGGCTGCCGTGAGCTATGACGATGCCACTGCACTCCAGCCTAAGTGACAGAGTAAGACCCTGTCTCTGAAAAAATAAATACTCATGTAGGAAGAAAAATTTACTTTGGAAAAAAAATAGGGGAAACAAAAAGTAAGAAAATCAGTACAATTCCTGCTCCTGCTGCCCTCCTGTCCCCCACCCCCCCAACCTAACCCAGTTTAGAAATGAGTGTTCACACTCAGGATTTATGCTTCTGCAACTAGTTGCCTTTCAAATCCTGGGACAAGTAGCCTCCTTTGTCTGCTCTTCTCACCCTTTAGGTTTCAATTTAAACATTTCCTCCTGGAGGACTTTTTAATTTTTTATTGAGAAGGCCTATACTTTTAAAGGAAATAAAATTTATGTATTTTTCCAAATGAGAAAATCAGTTGGAGATGTCTGTGGCCCTCAGCTTATTATATAGTACTTTTATCTATTCATAGTTCCTATTTAACCTATTAAAGATACAACTAATTTCTCAGTGGAATTGTTCAATCTGTATAAGTATAGAATATTATTTCTTATATATTGCAATAAGATTCATACATAAGACAACACGAAAACCTAAGCTTTTAAACTCAATTATCAACCACTGTGTTGTGATAAAATCCTTACAAGCAATTCCTGTATGAACTTACTGTGGTTGGTAGTTGAACACAGTTCAAAACTATATCCATAGTGGTTATAGGTACAGATAAAATTAACATGTTTTGGGAAATTACAATGTTATGAAAATATTTTATGATAATTATTTCTTGGATATTTATAGTAACAGAATGTAAAATTCTCTATTGGAAAAATTGGGGAGTATTTGTAAAATAACGCTTTCAGTTTTAACATGAGAAAAGAAATAGTTTTTGTGATGAAATTGGGTTCTTTTCTAACTCCTTAGAACATAAAAAATTTTAGGTTCAGGTAGAGTCCAAGATTTTTAGTGTAAAAGACAAACCCATAAAAGTACTAGCAGAAAACGGCATGATAGTTTTTATAGTTTCAGAATAAGGAAGTTTCCCTAACCAAGAATAGAAAAATTAGTAAATATGATTACATAATAATGAAAACTTCTGATCATTCTGTAAATAATATGAAAATATAGGCATAGCTCTATATGTTATTAGGATCAATCTCTGATATGTTAAATAAAAACTAGTAAGATACAGAACTCTGTAGAATGCTCTGATTGGAGAATACAGGCTAGATATGCATTTAATATCTCTGAAAGCATAGTCCAACTACCTCTGGGAAGAGGGAGTAGGAGTTAGAAATAAGAGGGAGATTTTTCATTTTATACCCTTTCCTTCTCTCTTTTTTTTTTAAATGGTATGTATTTTTCTACACTAATACAGAAAACAATGTGAGACTTTCAGTTTTGAATTTTAAAAAGTCATGCTTTAAATTTAATAAAGACAGCAAGCCATATTAACAGTTTAAAACATTGTCATAGTAAGTAATTCAGGACAAAAAATTCAGACTTTAAAAGCAAAAGAAAAAAATCTACATTTCCCCTCTGACTACTTCGTCAAAAGAGGGGGTAGAATGTAACTTCCAAGAGAAGTGAGGAGAGCTGGGCTAAATATGAGGTAGAGTACCATAAAAAAATGGAGGAGTTTCTAAAATCAATATGCCTAGCCTCAACTTTGAAAAAAACTGCCCTATAGCCAGTGCATTATTTTCAAAGTATAAAATGGATTTTACAATGTTGCCTTAAGTATTCCAGTACTCAGGTAATTTGGGATCAGAAATGGTCTATTTAAAAACATGGCCCTGGCTGGGCGCAGTGGCTCACGCCTGTAATCCTAGCACTCTGGGAGGCCGAGGCCGGGGCGGGGGGCGGCGCGGGATCGCTCAAGGTCAGGAGTTCTAGACCAGCCTGAGCAAGAGCAAGACCCTGTATCTACTAAAAATAGAAAGAAATTATCTGGACAACTAAAAATATATATATAGAAAAAATTAGCCGGGCATGGTGGTGCATGCCTGTAGTCCCAGCTACTCGGGAGGCTGAGGCAGGAGGATCGCTTGAGCCCAGGAGCTGGAGGTTGCTGTGAGCTAGGCTAAAGCCACGGCACTCTAACCCAGGCAACAGAGTAAGACTGTCTTGGGGAAAAAAAAATGGCCCAGAGCCAGGTGTGGCTGACCCTGTAATCCCAGTACTTCAAGAAGCAGAAGCAGGAGGATTGCTTGAGGCCAGGAGTTCAAGACCAGTTTGGGCAACATAGTGAGAACTCTGTCTCTGCAAAAAATAAAAATCAGCCAAGTGTGGCAGCACGTGCGTATAGTCCTAGCTACTTAGGAGGCGGAGGCAGGAGGATCACTTGAGCCCAGGAGTTTGAGGTTGTAGTGAGCTGTGATTACACCACTGCACCCCAGCCTGGGTAACAAAACAAGAACATTTCTCAAAAAAATAAAATAGACATGGCCCAGGAAACAGTGAATGCTAGATATTAATACTAAGCTTCTATTTAAATCTTTTAAAAACTAGCAGCTTAGGCTGGGCATGTTGGCTCAGGCCTGTAATCCTAGACTTTGGGAGGCCAAGACAGGAGGATCACTTGAGCTCAGGAGTTTGAGACCAGCCTGAGCAAGAGCGAGATCCCATCTCTACAAAAAAGAAAAAATTAGCCAGGCATGGTGGTGTGCGCCTGTAGTCCTAGCTACTCAGGAGGCTGAGGCAGAGGAGGATGGTTTGAGCCCAAGAATTTGAGGTTGCAATGAACTTTGATGATGCCACTGCACTCTACCCAGGGCGACGGAGTGAGGCTCTGTCTCAAAAAAAAAAAGGTAGCAGCTCACATTAACAGGTCATTGGGGTACAGTTTTAAATAGAAACTTATTCTGATGCGAAAAATTCTACTAGGAATAGAAGTAACTTCTAGAAACAGTAGTTTGAATGAGTGCTTTCTGGGTCCAAGGTATTGAACACCATAGTCCTGGAATTGTGCACTGTGGCTCTAAGAGTTGTGACACTTGGTGTATCATAGGTGGTTTAGGAAACCATTATCTTCATGATTGTAACTTGAGAATTTCTCAGGGGCTCTAACCACCACTTTAAACCTTGTCTGCGAATGTGCATGTTTTTCTCTGCATCAAAAAGGAAAATTCCAAGACAACTAATATCACAAGAACTGTTGGCAAAAATAGAGAGGCTCAATTTAAATCTTGGCCTTGGAGAGAATATGTCACTACATGGTGAAATATGAAGAGGTTAAGAACTAAACTAGAACATGTGACAGATTATGCTATGTACTTAATAGTAAAATGTTAACTTTTAACCTTTATTCTTTCTGGAGAGTAAACTAGATTGTTTGGCAGTCTAGCGAGAGTTTTCAGTGGCAGTAAGAATTACTCATCCAATAAAAAATTACTGAGTTCCTTCTATGTGCCAGATACAGTTCTAGGCATAAAGCCTACAGCAGTGAACAGACAAAATCTCTGCCCTCAATAGAGTTTAGATTCTGACAAAATATATAACATCATGTGATAAGTGCTGTGGAAAAAAATAGAGGATGCTGCTAATTTTACATAGGGTAGACAGGGTAGCCTCACTAAGGTAACATTTGAGCAAAGGTTTGAAAGTGATGGAGCAGGCCAGGGCTAAGCATCTAGACAAGACACACTGCACGCAGAGTCCCTGAATCAGGCTTTCCAGCATGTTCAAGAATCATCAAGACCAGCGTGGCTGGAGTGGGGTCAGGGCGGAGAGAGTAGTAGAAAATGAAGTAAAGGAAAAGGGCAGGGCAGAACCACTTACGAAGGACTTCGTATGCCATGATAAGGACTGTGCCTTTTATTCTAAGAGAAGCTATAGGAGGATTTTTGAGAGGGATAATACTTTTTTTTGTTTGAGATAGAGTCTCACTCTGTTGCCCTGGTAGAGTGAGTGCTGTGGCATCAGCCTAGCTCACAGCAACCTCAAACTCCTGGGCTCAAGCAATCCTTCTGCCTCGGCCTCCCGAGTAGCTGGGACTACAGGCATGCGCCACCATGCCCGGCTAATTTTTTCTATATATTTTTAGTTGTCCAGATAATTTCTTTCTGTTTTTTTTTCAGTAGAGACGGGGTCTCGCTCTTGCTCAGGCTGGTCTCGAACTCCTGAGCTCAAACAATCCCCCCGCCCCCGCCTCGGCCTCCCAGAGTGCTAGGATTACAGGCGCAAGCCACCGTGCCCGGCCAGAGAGGGCTAATACTTTTAAAGGATCACTCTGGCCACTGAGTTGATAACAGATTTGTAGGGGATTCGAGGAGCAGATTTGGGTAGGTGGAGAGAAGATCAGCAGCTTGATTTTGGATGGGCTAAATGTAATGCACCTGGTAAGACATCTTAGTAAACATACCAAGTAGGCAGTCGGGTATTCACATCTGGAGCTCAGGAGAGAAATCCAAGGTAATGGCATAAATTTAGGTATTTGAAGCCATGAGCCTGGATGACATGATCAAAGGAGTATGAATAGAAAAGAGAACTGGGGCATGGCAACATTTAGAAGTTGAACGGATCCCCAGCAAGGAGCCAGCACAGGCGGCATAAGCAGCTGGTGAGGAAGAAGGCAAACCAGAAAAATATCTAGAACGGGGCCATGGAATACATGGTAGCTACTTGCCACATGTGGCTATTTAAATTAATTAAAATTTAAAATTTAGTTCCTCATTTACATTAGCCACATTCCAAGGGCTTCTTCCATGCAGCTAGTGGCTACTAATTTGAACAGCACAGATACAGAACATTTCCATCATCACTAAAATTCTACTGGACAGCGCTGGTCCAGAAGCCAACTGAAGGAAGTATCTCAACAGAAGTCAAAAACTGCTAATAAGTAAATTGAGGACTGAGACTGGACTATTGGATTTAATTATGTGTAAGTGACTGGCGACTTGACAGGAGAGCAGTTTTGGTATAGCGGGAGGCAAAAGCCTGACAGAAGTATTCCAGACTGCAGGAGAGGACTTTAAATCAGGAGACAGAGGCCGGGCGTGGTGGCTCACGCCTGTAATCCTAGCACTCTGGGAGGCTGAGGCAGAAGGATCGCTGGAGCCCAGGAGTTTGGGGTTGCCGTGAGCTAGGCTAACGCCACAGCACTCTAGCCTGGGCAACAGAGCGAGACTCTGTCTCAAAAAAAATAAAATAAATAAAAAAAATAAATAAATGGATCAGGAGACAGAACTCTTTAACAATTTGCAATTAGAACAGCTGCAGCAAACTTACTGCAAAGTATTTGTTGAAGCTGTTCCAAAGAAAAGCACAGCTCTCATGCCTAACAATTGAGTCTTCGGTAAATGATACATAAAAATCCCATGGACCAGTGATTCTCAACCCTAAAAGAATCATTTGAAGAATTTTAAAAACACAATTGCCTGGGGCCCACCCCAGAGACTGATATAACTGGTTGGGAAAGGATCCTGGCATTATTGTTTTGTTAGCATTTTTTTAAATAGGTATTTGTTTTTATTGGTTTACTTAACAATTAGTTATGTTGTACTTATCATATACCAGGCACTGTTTTAAATGCTTTATAAATATTAACCCACTGACTATTCTTAACAATCCTTGGGTGCTATGTTCTGTTTGATCTCTACTTACAGACAAGGAACCCCAGGCACAGAGAGGCTGTGTAACTTGTCCAGAGATGTACAACAATGTGCAGCAAGGCCAGGAGTCAAGCCTGGGGGTCCCTCTCTAGTCTGTGTTCTTAGCCCCTGGGCTACTAGATATCATCACCCCAGGTGTGCAGTGAGGGCACCAGGCCCAGGGAGGGTAAGGGACTTGCCTGAGGCCATGCAGCCAGTGGCCAGACGCTCCTCCCTCCCTGGTTGGTTCCTCCCTCCTCGTGTTGGAGCCCCAGGCCTCAGATCTGCAAGGTTCCTTTTCTTTGGAGGCCAAGGCAAGAGCTCTTTCCCCACACACACAGAGCCTGTTTGGGCCTCTACTCCCTTCCCTTGGTGATAGTCATGCCCGTGGGTGCCTGCGGGCAAAGGGGAGCTAAAGTTGTGGTTTGTGGGTGTGTTTCAGGAGTGCTGGGTGATGGGTCAGTCTTTGCGTGCAGGCGAGGAGCTGGGTAAGGTGGGGCAGAGGACCCAGGATGCGCCCCAGCCGCGGGGAGGGGTTTGTGGGGTGAAGGGGCTGCTGGTTCTCCCTGTGATAGCAGGGGCTGGCTGTGGGGAGGGGACCCTGGGGGCTGGTCCAGCACGCAGACCTGGCCCTCTGCCTCTGTGTTGCTCAAACTGCTCTGTTCTCCTAGAGCAGGCCTAGAGGGGCTGGGTTTGGGGTTCCCAGGGCACAGGCCTGTTGGCATTGTTTATATGGGAGAAGTTTTTCATTTTTTATTTCCTTGGGTAATTTTAATGTACAAAGTTGAAGACCCACTCACAGCCTTAGACCAAAACATAAGTACTAATACATGATGTTTCCCAATCATGGTCCAAAATTATAGGGAACTTTATATGATGGAGAATTAGCAAAGTGATGGCACATAATTGAAGCAAAGATGAGTCATGTGGTATTGTGGTTAGGTTTTCTGCCAGTGTTTTGGAGACTGGGAATGTTAAATCCATCAAGAAAATCAACACTAGATAATCTTAACAAAAAACACTACCACCACCCATGATGAACAAACATACTGCTTTGGTTATTTTATGAGTGCTGTTACTCATAGGAACATGTTATCTGATGACTCCACTTCTCCCCTCAAAAAAGCTTTTTGTTAATTGCAAAAGTTTTGAAATAGAATCAAATTCTAAACTCTAAGGAATCACAATTTTTACTTTAAAACTGATAGTATCTTTAAAACCAGAAAATGTATGTGGTAACTAAAATTCCATGAATTTCATGTTTCTTCCATTCAGTTATCTATTCCCTGTACTGGCACGTTTGAAAAAATAAAATACAGGGCATGTTTTGTGAAAAAATTCAACAGGATTACTTCATTTTGCATGTAGTTGCAAATAAAATGACTTATTAGATCATTGTGAGATACAGCTCTATTTTTCTCATATCTAGAAGCAAGTATTTACTAGTCATGGATCCTAGGATACTTGTCCCTCCCCTACAATCCCTGAAGCACTTACTATATTTGCCGTTCCTCCTGCTACATAATCCTGTATTCACTGCATTTTGTAGTGTGATGTTAGTATGAATAAATTATAATCTACTATTATACACAAATCTCCTATTCATCAATTTCAACCTCCTCCTCAATTTAAGAGCTAAGAAATTAAAAAAATATATTCCACCTTTCCCTCTTTACGCCCTAAAGAATGCTTTGAACAATTAAAACTATAAACAAACTAGGAATAATCTATCACTTGGATAAATAATTCCTACATAATCAAAAAGCAGATTAACCCAGCAATCTGAAACTTACTAATTACATTTGGGAATACTACATTAATCTTACTCTAATTATTTTAATATTTCTACTGTCAAGGCAATTTGATCCTGAAAGATGGAAATGGACTGAACATTTACTTACCAAATCCCAATACTAGAATTTGAAGTATAAAAGAGATACAATCTACTTCAATAAAAAGTAATTACCACAAGTGGCACACTCACAAACCTTGCATCACATCAAGCATTTATAAAACCAAAAATAACTGAAATAATTTTCTTAAATCACCACCTCAAGACTAATAAAACAGGAAACTGCTCCATGATTTTCCTCAAATTACCATCTTTTTGGAGAAGCAGCAGAGTGGAATGATAAAGAGCTGCAGATTTGAAGCCAGACTTCCTGGGTTCAAATCCTGGCTCTTCCACTTACTTGCTATGTGATCATGGGCAAGTTATTCACGCCTGGGCTTCAGGTTTCCTCTTCTGTAAAATGGTACTAGTACCAGTATGACACTTGCCTTACTTGCCTTGTAGGACTATTGTAAAGAATGTAGTAAATCACTCATAAATAATCCCTGCAGCATGCATACCGAGTACTCAGAAGATGCAAGTGACCTGGTTATCTGACCCTCACGGAAACAGGTATTTCAAACTGCTGCTTACTTTGAAGATTCAGTGTATTGTATCAAAAGATACATCATTTCACTAACTAGGTAGTAAGGTAGTAAGGGAGATAAGACTAAGTGGAGAAGGATCTGATCCGGCTGCCTTTGCATTACAAAGGTACCAGCTTTCCTTAGGGTAAAAGCTTGCTATGGAATGCTCTGGTCAAATCAGATACAGCATGAAGGTGAGGTTCCTAGGAAACTTTCAGATTTTCAGTAGCTCAAAAAATTGAGGAAAACTTTTTTTAATAATATTGCCATCTCCCATTCTTTGGCATGACTAGGCAAACAGTACCCGGTGCTAAAACATTTGTCATCTGTGAGAAGCACTATAGCTAAGTGGTTAGTAACAAAGACATCAGAATGCCTCGTTATAACCCTAGCTCTGCTACTTACTAGCTATGTGACCTTTGGCAAGTTACTTAACTTCTCTGCCTCAGTTTCCTTATCTATAAAATCTGAATAACTGTCATCTCATGGGGTTACTGGGAAGATTACATGAGTTAATTCATGTAAAGTTCTTAGAACAGGGCCCAACAGACTAAGCACCAAAAAATGTTGATTATGAAAACAGTGTAATGTTTCCCAGTATTAATGACATAACTGTATAAAAATATTATTTTGATCTCACCCAGAAAAAAATCTATTTCCATTTTTAGTTGTTTGTATTGGTACCAGGCACGAGGTAGCACAAACGCAAAGGAGGAGGTACAGGGATCACATCTTCATGCAATTAACCTATTGCCTGCAGACCGGACCTTGCCCAGCCTGAGCAGGAGCGAGACCCCGTCTCTACTAAAATTAGAAAGAAATTAATTGGCCACCTAAAAATATATAGAAAAAATTAGCCGGGCATGGTGGCACATGCCTGTAGTCCCAGCTACTCGGGAGGCTGAGGCAGAAGGATCACTTGAGCCCAGGAGTCTGAGGTTGCTGTGAGCTAGGCTGATGCCACGGCACTCTAGCCCAGGCAAAAGAGTGAGACTCCGTCTCAAAAAAAAAAAAAAAAAAAAAAAGACCTGACCTTGGGCCAGGGAAGGAAATCAGAAGGATGATGACTTAATAGTATCTTTTAGAGAGGTATCATGCATCTGATAAGGACTGGACTAAATTACCTGCGGTACTTTCACTGAATGCCTTGTTTCCATCTTCTAGGTTAAGGTATAAGGTATAAGTTATTTGTAGACTTTCAAACATACTGTCTCTTCCCAAGTAGTTTTTTAAAACCAGTAACATTAATGATTTAGCTAGCCACTACCAAGAGGAACAACAAATTCTGCTTATCAAGACAGCCATCACCTTAATAATTTTATACCAGCTCCTCGTAAGCTGATAGCAAGCAAGTATAAACAGTTGTCTTAGCTACAACAGCATAAATTGGTGTTTCAGTTTGAAGAATTTTAAAGCAAGCCAAGTAATTGTATAAAATTTAAATTTTATGACCATGTTTGGACCTTTGTACACTTAACACAATGGAAATGTTCATATTCATTTTTTTCCCCCAATGGAAAAAATTCTGATTCATCACTATGTTGCACAGTAGAATAGAAATATGAGTTCAGGTACTTAGTCAAGTTACTAAAGAATGCAAATAACAGACACGATTTTACTTCCAAAATCTGAAGTCATCAACATGATTCTGTAGTACTGTATGTCAGGCTTTACCTAAAAACTCATTATTATTCAGATAAAGATAGCCCCATAGTCACATTTTTTAAAAAGCCTTTGCCCCACCACAACTTCCTGAGATCTGTGAAGAAACTGCAGTCTTGTGATCAGATTCCATATAGTACTGGCTGTTTTGTAATCGTAGGGAAAAAACGGTGACTGATCTTATGTGTCAATTAGTTGTAGTCTGCTGATCTGATTAGAAGCCTTGACAAATGCCTGGTGGCGATTGCAAATAACTGCCAAGCATATAGGGATGATACAGTAGCCCACCGTTTTAGGATCAGCTCTTGTACAAGAGTAAAGGAACAAAAACATCTGTAAGTAAGGTATCAGAAAAATAATTGTCCACAACCAGAAAGGCAGAGAGAGTAACCGAGCTTTCAAGGAGTGTGTCCATGTGGTTCCTTCAAGGGGCTCCTCAGGGTGCTGTTGAATGTGTTCCAAGGCCAGCCTGTTGTAAGTCTCATTGATTTCAAAAACATAGTAAAATGCTGCTGCACTTGCTAAAAGATACAATCCCACTCCAATCCATCCCATCCGCTGGCGGAAGTTCATCATTCTCCATGCTCTGTGCCTTGGAGTTTAAAAAAAAATACTGTTAGGGTCTTCTAATGCTGTCATAGCAACTATTCCAAATGCACTTGCTTTATTTCCAAGAGTTCTAAAACATCCCAGTAACATATTAAAGATTCAAAATAATCAAAGTACATTGATTAAGAAATGTAAACAACTTACAGGTTGTTGTTTTGTGTAAGTTATGAGCAAGTAAAAAGACTGGTTTCTGTATGTGTTGAGGTCTGCTTTTTATGTGAATCCCACAGAATAAATAAACCATTACACCCTACTTAAACAGGTCCATCTTTCCTTCCAAAACTGGAATTAAACCATTTTCCTACGGTACATTTCACTTTTACCGTTGAAATACTTTCTGGCTTAACAGTATTGCTTCAGACGGGAACACTGTGTTGTAAAAGTCAAGCCAACGTTGGAACCCCCAAGTTTAAGACGGTAACTCTTAAACACTTACAATGGTCCCGAAAATCTTCCTGTTCCCACGGCAAGCGTTAAAGAGTCACTCAGTTCTGAATAATCGGGTGGCGTTGGCATTTCAGAGAAAGCCACCATAAAAGAAATCCCCTGGGTCACCCGGCTCGGAGAAAGGTGAGCGCCGCCAGCCTGGAGCGCAAGCTAACTGTGATTAAGTACAGCGTGACTGCAGCGGGTCACGCGGCAGCCCGGCCCCTATCGCTGCTGCCGGAGCCCCAATCGGGGCACCCGGCCCGGCCGGGAGACTCCCCAGCCACCTGGGCCTCCCAGCAGCCGGCCCCGCCCCCTGCCGCGCTGCAGCGCCAGCCCAAGGCGACCAAAGCTGCTCAGGCAGAGCCAGGCCCAGGCCTCACAGCCCTGCGGCGCCGACAACGCTGCGCCCGGCACTTGCCGCCGGCCTAGCCTTCCGGCAATTCTGACCAGGTCCCGGGTCTCACCTTCCTGTCCCGGCTAGTCAGCCCGCCTGCCCTCCCGGATGCCGCCGCAGTCGGGGCTTCCGGCTCGAACCGGAAGCAAGTGCGCCCCGCCCGGAAAGACCCGCCTCCTCATGGCGTCAGGGCGCTTCCGCCGCTGCCCCGCCTCCCAGAGCAAGCCGAAAGCGACTCAAACTGGGACTCGAGCTGGGGTTGCCACAGCGCAAGTGGTGGCCAACCTTTCAGGTGGGCGGCTCTCTGGGCCTGGTGACCTCAGCGCTCCTCAGACTTGCCCCCTCGTGCCCCGCTCGCGACTCTGATCACCCCTCACTCCTCGCTGCGGAGAGCCCTGCAGGGACAAGGCGGCTCTGCAGCGATCGCCTTGGCCCCCAGAGCGTCCATCCGAGTCGAGTGGAATCGGCCTGGCGCCTCGGCCGCCGGCGGACGGACGCGGGCACCGAGCACTAGATAACGGTGAGGGGGAGCGGGTCCCGCGAGCGGCCCTGCAGGCCCGACGTGCGCAGGGGCGCCCGAGCTGGGAGAGGGCGAGATGGCTGCTTGCCGCAGGGCGCTGCAGTGTGTGGGCCCAGTGGGCCCGGTGGGGGCCTGCACGGGCGCCCTGAACGTCGGCACCTTTAACCTGACTGCTCTGTCCTGCAGGCTGCTGGACCTCGGCACGTTACGAGACTCATCTGGGGTACCGCGGAGGATTACTCTGAATTGCGGTGGGCATCTGTGTCCCGAACGAATTAGAACTTAAAATCTATTATTTCTGGCGCCATGACGTTGAGACTCTTAGAAGATTGGTGCAGGGGGATGGATATGAACCCTCGAAAGGCGCTGTTGATTGCCGGCATCCCCCAGACCTGCAGTGTGGCAGAAATTGAGGAGGCTCTGCGGGCTGGTTTAGCTCCTTTAGGGGAATACAGACTGCTTGGGAGGATGTTCAGGAGGGATGAGAACAGGAATGTAGCCTTAGTAGGGCTTACTGAGGAGACTGTTCATGCTCTGGTCCCTAAGGAGATACCAGGAAAGGGGGGTATCTGGAGAGTGATCTTTAAGCCCCCTGACCCAGATAATGAATTTCTAAGCAGATTAAACGAATTTTTAGAGGGAGAGGGGATGACAGTGAGTGAGTTGACCAGAGCTCTAGGGTATGAAAATGACCCTTTTGACCTAGACCAGGACATGATCCCAGAAATTCGGGCCCCTATGTTGGCACAGGCATTGGATGAGGCTCTTCAGCCTGCCCTGCAATACCTGAACTATAAAAAGCTGAGAGTATTCTCGGGCAGGGATCCTCCAGAACCAGAAGAGGAAGAATTCGGACCCTGGTTGTTTCATACGACTCAAATGATGAAGGCATGGCAGGTGTCAGATGCAGAGAAAAGAAGGCGATTGCTAGAGAGCCTCAGAGGCCCAGCATTTGATGTTATTCGTGTCCTCAAGATCAGCAATCCTTTAATTACAGTCCGTGAATGCCTGCAGGCTCTTGAGCAGGTATTTGGGGTTATAGATAATCCTAGAGAGTTGCAAGTCAAATATCTAACCACTTACCAGAAGGATGAAGAAAAATTATCTGCTTACATACTAAGGCTGGAGCCTTTGTTACAGAAGCTGGTACAGAGAGGAGCAATTGAGAGAGACATTGTGAATCAGGCCCGCTTAGACCAAATCATTGCTGGGGCAGTCCACAGAACCGTTCGCAGACAGTTTGATCTGCCAGAGGATGGCCCAGCCCCTGGCTTCTTGCAGTTACTGGCACTGATAAAGGACGGGGAGGCAGTTGAGCAGGAGGAGGAGGCCCTTCTCCAGGCAGGATTAGGAGAGCATTTCACCTGAATCTCAGGAAACCAGGAAGGGATGTCTGTCAGTGAGCAGAGCATGAAAGTAGAAGAGTCTGTATACTCCAGTGATAGGCATCAACCAATCCCTACCTGTGCTGCCAAGTAACTGCAGGTCTCAGTATAAAGGCTTTGTCATTTCTATGCCCATTTAATGTCTCCTAAGTGTGTCATGGACTAGGAAGAGTGTAGTTGTGCACTGCTATTTATTTAAAACTGCTGTTATCTATTAGTCCCTGTGAATTTTTTGTCATGCAAAATTATACAGAAGGTCTGTCATTACATATGTGTAGTATGCTCTGAGAGGACAGGGAAGGCTCAGGTGCGCATGCTGACCAGACCTCATTGAGATGTCAGCTTGTTTGGTAACAGGTGCAAGTGTAGCATGTCACATGTGATGATGTTACATCAGTAGTTTTCAGGTATATATTGCCCTACATTTATGACGAAGATCCTGAGCAGTGGTTAAGATAATTATTTTTTGTATGAATCAGAATTATATGGGTTCTGTGCAATCAAAAGGCAGAATTGAGTGCTGAGGTTGATAAGTTTGCAGTGACCACCTTTACCCCCAGATTTGTGATATGTGTAATCAA
Organism: Indri indri; assembly: GCA_004363605.1. NCBI lineage: Eukaryota > Metazoa > Chordata > Mammalia > Primates > Indriidae > Indri > Indri indri. The sequence goes on from RJWJ010008702.1 coordinate 24,259, forward strand.
AGCATCTAGTTCCGAATGTCATTTTCATGGTTATAAAATTATAGTTATAAAATAAAGGAATGCTAAAAAAAGACTTATTTTATCTGTTTTGTTTACATCAAGGGTCTAAGAAAGATTTCATTTGAACAAAGGATTCCTAAAGCAGGAATCTGAAAACCACTGAACTTACAGAGACTTAGTTCCTTGGATTCTTTCTTCTTAGTGCCCAGGGGATAAGAAATCTTTTTCTAAGTGAGATTGCTAGAGGGACCTTCTACTGAAGCAGTTAAACAATGGAATGAAACAAGACAGTACACAAATTAGCAAAAGGTCCAGACACATCAGTGTATTGAATTTGGAGGGAGAAAGGAAAGAAATGAACATTGCATGCCTGTGCATGGCAAACTAGACTAAAAAGTTTTTCCCTGTACTTTCTCATTTAATCCTCTTAAAAATCCTGCAATATAGGAAAACTTAGTTTCACACTTATGGAAATGAGCACAGCAGATTTAAAAACTTGGCCAAGGTGAAATAACTAGTAAATGGCCGGGCAAGGCCCACGTTCTTTCCAGTGCCAAGGAAGAGAAGCAATCGTGAGGGTATCTATACCGAACAGCCTCACAAGGGCAGCAGGGCAGGTGCGGGCCATATTTTGTAAATTTATATCTCATATGCATTGGATTGTAGTACCCTTGACCTCGAGCAATAGGGGGGTTAGGGGAGCCAACCCACTGCACAGAGAAGTTAAGTAGCTTGACCAGAATTTCACAGCTAATGAGTGACAGGGCCAGGATTTACACTCAGGCTGTCTATTTCCAGAGTCCTTGATCTTAATCTATTCTATAGCTGCCTTGTTAAATCCTAACAGAAACATGCTATTATTTCCCCCATTCTACAGACGAGAAGCTTAAGGATCGGAAAGATTTAATTTTAATGTCAGGCACAAGGGCACACAGTCTGATTCCAAAGAGATTTCTTTCTTTTTTTGCGAGGAGGCAAGGTCTCCCTCTGTTGCCTGGCCATGAGAGCAGAGGAATGATCGTAGCTCGCTGCAACCTCAAACTCCTGGGCTCAACTGATCCTCACGCCTCAGCTTCCTGAGTAGCTGGCACGACAGGTGTGCACCACCATGCCCAGCTAATTTTTCTATTTTTTTGTAGAGACGGTCTCATTATGTTGCTCAGTTTGGTCTCGTGACCTCAAGTAATCCTCCCACCTTGGCCTCCCAAATTGTTAGAATTATAGGTGTGAGCCACCGCACCTGGACTCCAGAGTGTTTTTCTTAAGGTGTTCTGACATGTATCTGCTAAACACTACATCTTTTTTTTTCAGTGGCAGTTTATAAAATCATGTGAAATAATAAAAATATATATGTTCTTTAAATAGCTATGTTTAAAAAACATGACTGGCAGAGTATTAAAATGCTAACTGGTTATATAAGATGATATTTTAAGAATAATTGTTTTGTTTAGTAAATGTGTTGTTTATTTTATCTTTTTTTTTTTGAGACAGGGTCTCGCTCTAACACCTAGGCTAGAGTGCAGTAGCATCAACATAGCTCACTGCAACCTCGAGCTCCTGGGCTCAAGTGATCCTCCTGCCTCAGCCTCCCCAGTAGCTGGGACTGTAGGTGTGTGCCACCACGCCCGGCTAATTGTGTTCTTTCTTAAATGAAAAATACATATGCAAAGAAAGTGCTCAAAAAAAAAAAAAAAAAAAAGGAAGGTGGCATGTTAAAGGGCCACAGGAGCCAGCCTGAAAGAGCTCCCAGTGATGAAAGCTAGAACAATTTCAGCTATAAAATAAATAGCATAGTATTGGGTTATAGTGCAAAGTATAAAATCAGTATTCACCAGTTCATGCTGATATAAAGAAAGATAGAATAAATAAATGTGGGAGAAGATGTTACCGAAAGTTCAGCACTTGGCCCTGAGGCCACATCGGAGGAACTAAGGACAAGTGGTTTGAGGAGAAGGAAAGAGTTTATTAATATGCTGGCAAAGGAGGAGGCTGGGAGACTGTTGTCTTAAAGCACCTTTGTCCTCCCTGTAAGCAGAAATACAGAGCTTTCCAAAGGGAGTTTTCAGCTGCAGGCTATTGCTGTTTATAGTTGATTGTCCTGATCATCCCATCTCCAGGGAAGACAATCTCATGACCTCTGTGCTGGACAATTCCCTCCAGACATCTCCTGAGGTACAAAGAACACTCCCCTGCCCTTCTGATTACTGGCCTCAGGCAGGGATGTAGGTTTTAGTTCTCAAACAGGGGGAAGGAGTTTCTTAAAGAGACAACTCATAAAACATTTTACCCTTTTTCTGACTGTTCCCTCTGTTACCAAGAGACATCTTCCTCAAAGAAGAATATCAAACAATTTATGTGGCTACTCCCTCCTTTGGGAGGTAGAGTTTATTCCCTTTCCCCCTTAAATGTGGGCTGAGTTTAATAACTTGCTTCTAAGGAATAGAGTATGGGAAGGGAAGAATAGTAACTTCATAGTGGAATAACTTGGCAAATACTCCCTTGACCAGGTAATCATGGTTGTGAACTAAAATAAAATCTTAAGCCCCAGCCCCATCCGACTGAATGGACCCCCCTCTTGGCCAAGGGGACCCCAGAGAAACCTTAAAATTGAGTTGCCAGCCATGAGGAGAAGAGGGGTCAGAAACACCTTGTCATTCTCCCTCCCTTTTGGAGTTAATCTTTGTAACAATAAGAGACTAAATCAAGGCCAGGCGCAGTGGTTCATGCCTGTAATCCTAGCACTCTAGAAGGCCGAGGTGGGAAGATCACTTGAGCTCAGGAGTTTGAGAGCAGCCTGAGCAAGAGCAAGACCCCGTCTCTACTAAAAATAGAAAAAATTAGCTGGGCACACCTGTAGTCCCAGCTACTCAGGAGGCTGAGGCAGGAAGATTGCTTGAGCCCAGGAGTTTGAGGTCGCAGTGAGCTATGATGACGCCAGTGCACTCTAGCCTGGGCAACATAGCAAGACTCTGTCTCAAAAAAAGTAAAATAAAATAAAACTAAATATCATTAACAGGTCTAAGGCCATGCAAGACTAAGCTTAAACCACACTTGCAGGCCATCATTTTACTTAATATATCACTTGAGTTTGAGTAAATGTCCGGTAGTCGGTGGTCCACAAAGCTTCATTTCTTTAACCAATTGCAAATCAAAGACTCTTTAAACCCACCTATGACCTGTAAGCTCCCCACTTCAAGATGCCCCACCTTTGGAGGCTAAACCAACATACGCCTTCCAGGTACTGACTGTGATCTCATGTGTAATTCCTGAGTCCACGAATGCGTAAAACCAAATTGTAACCCAGCTACTGTGGGCACATTGTCTCAGGGCCTCTTGAGGCCATGTGCTCCAGGCTGGTCACACACATTTGGCTCAGAATAAACCTCTTTATTTTACAGAGTTTGGGTTTTTTCCCACGAACACAGTTAACATCAGTAATAAGTCATGTTGCCAGCATGGACCCCTGATACGATGTGATGGCAAGGGCATTTCACCTCCGTGGTGTTCTTCCTTAAAACCCATAACCCCACTCGAATTGTTACCAAACCAAACTTTGCTGTCTCTGCTGTCTGCTCACCTGGTGCAGCAAAGCCGGGAGTTGCAGCAGGAAAAAGAGGCGTTTTTATTGCATGACACCACGCAAAGAGCATGGGCAGCTAGCACTTAAGACCCAAACTCCCTGACAGCTTAGAAGGAAGGGGTAATCTCAGGAAAGCAAAAGTTGCAAACAAAATTGTAAATCAATACATGGAGGTTATACATTGGCCTGGCCCAAAAAGGTAGGATATCTTAAAGGTGGAGGCCCACGGGTTATGGGTGGATTCAGGGATTTTAGGATTAGCTGAAAGGAAAGTGAAGATGGGCGTAACTCTCCAGGCTCCTCAAAGAGAAATTTAGAACAAAGAATGGTGGCCTGCGGTCAGAGTTCAGTTCTTCAGTTCCCCCTTATCTGCATTTTCCATCCGGTGGGGGTTTCTGAAAAACCACTCGAGAACCTATGTTAAGATGCCATCTTTAGTTTCCATAGAGAACAAAACACCTCGTGACTGTGGCTTGCTTGGAGGGCCTTTGTCATTACTGTCTTCCTGCTCGTCCAGTTGCCCGTACACTTCTCTAGGTTAGCTGGCTGTCTGGAACTTCCCCTGAAGGGACTCAAGATTTTTCTTTTATTTCCATGTTAGGGAGCCCAGCTCACCCCAAAGAGGGGTCCCTGCTCCTTCTCATAAGCATGAGAAAAACACCAGACAAACCCAGTTTGAAGGACATTCTACGAAAGACCTGACCAGTACTTCTCAAAACTGTCAAGATCATGAAAAACAAACAAACAAAGAAGACGGAGAAACCATCATAGAGCAGAGGAGACTAAGGAAACACAGTAACCATTAAATAAATGTATCCTGGAAGGGATCTTGGGACAGACAAAGGACATTAGTGGGAAAGTGAAATCCAAATATAGTCAGGAGTTTAGTTAATAATAATAATGCATCAATGTTGGCTGAGGGCATGGTGTCTCACGCCCGTAATCCTAGCACTCTGGGAGGCTGAGGCAGGAGGATTGCTTGAGGTCAAGAGTTTGAGACCAGCTTCAGCAAGATCGGGACCCGGTCTCTACTAAAAATAGAAAGAAATTAGCTGGGCATGATGTTGCACCTATAGCCCCAGCTACTCGGCAGGCTGAGGCAGGAGGATCGCTTGAGCCCAGGAATTTGAGGTTGCTGTGAGTGAGGCTGATGCCAGGGTACTCTAGCCAGGTCAACAAGACTCTGTCTCAAAAAAAAAAAGTATCGATGTTGATTTCCTGGAGATGACAAATGTACCATGGTAATGTAAAATGTTAACAGTAGGGAAAGTAGGTGAGAATACAGGAACTCTCTGTACCATCTTTGTAAATAATAACTTTTCTGTAAGTCTAAAACAATTCTAAAATAAAATATTCATGGAAATGCATACGTAGATACAGGCATACGCATACACATACACACAAATAACAGCCTGGGATGCCAACCAGCGAAATAAGTCATTAGGAGAGAAGAACTTCTCAAGCCCACCCTTCCTAACCGCGGTTATTCACCTAAACAACACTAGGTGGCGGTGAGCACTCAGAGTAGGGCCCAGCAAGGCCCACGCAGGGAAAGGGATTCTTACGTAAATGAGGTCATACGTAACCCCTGGAAGACTGGAAAATTTCTCAAGCATTTACGTAGAAAAATATTTAAGGACTAACTCAATCTGGGACAATGACTTCCTCTCTAGGTCCATGACACTTCTAGAGCCTTCTAATTAGCTTGTCGGAGAGGCCTGGCCTTGGCGAATGGACTGATTCCAGTCTATACAAGTGATTACACTTCACTCCCAGCTGTTCCACTCACAAAACTGGAAACCAGATCAACTTCTGAAGTCACTTATTTTAAAGAGAACGAAATGCAGGCTCCGTATACTATTTAGCTATCGCGGGGTTCCCGCACGCTGTTCTCCCTCTGCCGCGTACTTTTGGAGGTGTTAGTTGTCTGATGTACACAGGGATTGCCCTATAAACCGGGTAAGTGTATTAAAGAAATTAGTGTTATTTATTACACTTTTCTGTTAAATAATTATTTATTAATTCAATGTAAAGTAGGCTTGTGAGTCACCACCCCAGAAGACGGGTTGGAAGTCAGAGACTGGGGTCTAAAATAATAGAATTCTGTAGATGAGGTAAGGGAGGCTGAGAGGTGACTGGCTTTGCTCAAGGACACACAGCTAGGCAGTGGCACAGCCCAAACTCGACCCCAAATCCGAGCCAGCCTCTGTCTTGCTCTATGACCCGAGGTGAGGCGCTTAATTCCTCTTGGACTTCGGTTTACTTACCTACAAAATCTGTGATCTCTCTTAGCTCTAAAATTCAGGGACTCGAAGGATTCTTCTAGGTATCTTTATCTGAATATCTTTAATCTATAAGCTGACTCTAAATTCTGAATGTGGTTAATACTTGTCACTTAACATGTATTTCCAAATACTGTCAGCATATCATTTGGTGAGTGTGCTTTCTAATTCCCTAACTAGATTCTATACTCCCCTTGAAACCAAGGAGTAGCATATCCCCAGATAACCTCAGTCTGGTGTTTTGCACTTGGAAGGTAATGAATATTTCTTAAGTAATTAGTAACACTCTAATGTACCTTATTATATTTAATAATAATAGCTGTCATTTGTTAAGCTCTTCCTATGTGCCAAGAATGCTTTACATATGTTACCTTATTTAATTCTGACTGCAACCCTTGAAGGTATATTATTATCCCTAATTTCAAATAAGGTAACAGATGCTTGAATACATAAAGTGGTTTGCCCAGAGTCACACAGCTAGAAAGCTACCAAATCTGTCTGGTTTCAGAGCCAGTACCTTAAGCATCGTGCTAGATGGCCTCCAAGAGTATCCTGGCTCTGAACCAAACTAGCACCACTTTAAGAGTAGGTATGAGTAATTGAATATAATCATTGGTGAACCAGTTTTTGATCTTATAACCTAAAGCCCTATCCATCACCACTCCTCTCTGTCTCTCTCCAAAACAATAATAAAAATAAAAACAATAATAATAATAATACAACCCAACTTATGCTGCAGAAGGGACAACACTATTAGCAACTACCCAGCAACCATTAACTCTCTTCCTCTTTCGTAATTAAGATTTGTTCACCCACTTTATAGAACCATCAATTTCAGGGGAAGCTCAGCCTCTTCCTAGCCCCACTAAGGGGAGAGGGTGGTAAATCTTGATTGGCTTAAGACGGTCCCCCCTTCTGGCAAACTGCTTGCTTTTAGGCACGGGCAAATAATGCAATTCCAGCCATCGGACTATGAGCAGCTACTTTGAATCTATCTTCATGTGAGCATGGACTCTAGTGCCAGACTGCCGCGGTTCAGATTGCACCTTCACCATTTGCTAACTACTGCAACCTTGGGCATGTTTATTAACCCTTCCTGACCTCAGCAAATGGGGGTGATAATGGTACTTATTCCTAGGGTCAGGGTGAGGACCAAGCGAACTCATACATGTAAAGTATAAATATCAATAGACAGCTATTGCCTTCGTTCGCCATGCTGTGTAATAAATTAACCCAAAACTTACCGGCTGAAAACAACAATGGTTTAACAGCTGTTGTCTCGTAGTTTCTGTGGATTGAGAATCTGGGAGCAACTTAGTTGGGCAGTTCTGGCTGTCACGGACTGCGATAGAGGTGTCAGCCGGTCTGCAGCATCTCTTGGAAGATGCTCTCCCAGGCTCCCCGACGTGGGTCTGTCTAGAGGGCTGCCTGGTGACATGGGGCTGACTTCCCTGGAAACAAGTGAGCCAAGAAAGTGAGAGAGGACATCTAAGCGGAAGCCACAGTCTTTCTACAATCTTATCTCAAGAGTGACACCCATTTCTTGTGTCATGTTCTGTTCATTAGAAGCAAGTCAATAAACCCAGCCCAGACTCGAGGGGAGGAGATTCCACAGGGGTGTGGATTGCGGGGGGGCGGGACATACTGGAGAGCCTACTAAGGCTGCCGGTGACAAGCCTATACTTTTGTTACTTCTGCTTTATATTTCACCTATAAATGACAAAATTCCTCTATTAGAACAGGTTAAAAGAAAATCTTCCATTCCATTCCTTGTCTCTAATTTAATTCTTTCACATATCAGAGTGATAAACACAGGAGAGTCCATCGTCCATTCCAGTGGCTGTCACAGGCCATCTCAGGTTTTACAACGAGCATATGCTCACTTTTTAGAGTGCGGGCATAATTACCTCCTAAATCTCTCCCTACCCCAAGCAGTAAACGCCAGCTGCTTCTCAGTTTCCCTGATTCCCTTCTGATCTCACCTGCCTCCCTTCCCAGTGCCCTTTAAGGAGAAGCAATAACCCACTTGGCCCCCCGACACTGTCCTGCCTCCCGGGGAACGGGGAGAAGACTTACCTGTACCAACCAGCCTCTGGCTTCTAAGCAACCATACCCTGAATGTGCAATAAAAGCTTTTAAAATGTGCATTCCTTTTATCTAACATATTCCAATTATAGAAATGTATCCCAAGAAACTAAATAAAGATGTCCAAAAAGAATAGGTTAAAAGAGTTCTTCATTACAATATTTCTTTTCATCTCTCTCTCTCTCTCTCTCTCTTTTTTTTTTTTTTTTGGAGACAGAGTCTCACTCTGTTGCCCAGACTGGAGTGCAGTGGCACAATTATAGCTCACTGCAGCCTGGAACTCCTGGGCTCAAGCAATCCTCCTGCCTCAGCCTCCGGAGTAGCTGGGACTACAGGCACACACCACCACACCCAGCCAATTTTTTACCTTTTTTGTAGAGATGAGGTCTCACTATGTGGCTCAGGCTGGTCTCAAATTCCTGGCTTCAAGCCATCCTCCCACCTCGGCCTTGCAAAGTACTGGGATTACCTGCATGAGCCACCAAGCCTGGCCTGCAATATTTTTATAAGTGTGAAAAATTGGAAAGTACATAAATGCCAACAATAAGTGATAGGTTGAGTAAAGTTATGCAACATCCAAAGGATTATAAACTTCGTAGCCATTAAAAAAAAAATGGTGCCAGGTGTGATGGTGTGAATCTGTAATCCCAACTATTCAGGAGGTGAAGGCAAGAAGATTGCTTGAGTCCAGGAGTTTGAGACCAGCCTTGGCAACAGAACAAGATCTTGTCTCAAAAAAAAAAAAAATTGTGTTGTGTTGAAATATATGCAGTTGCTGTTTTTATAGGCCAAACTAGTTGAATTATGGTAATTTCATGTTGTTCAACCTAATAGAAGGATTTTTTTGGTATGCAAATAAGTTTACAATCTACCATTAAGTGAAAAATCAGAGTACAACTGTATTTACCTTACAATCTCATTTTTGTATTGGCAAATAGATATAAATTATTTGTGAAGAAAAAATTCTGAAAAAACATATACCAAATGTTAACAGTAATTATCTTTGGGCGGCAGAATTATGAGCAATTTTATCCTTTTTTTAAAATGAAGTTTCTGCTTTTCTCCAATGAATACTTCCATTTGTGTAACGTTTACAGATTCTTGAATAAATAAAATAAAACAAAATAAATTATGAGAAGTAAATTGCAAAAGGCTAATCCTATTCTCTTATTTTTTATTAGTAATAAATAATGCATTAAGCAATGTACAGGCTAAGCAGCTTCTCCGTAGGGAGTAGATGTGCCAGTCCCAGCCAGCCAGAGGGAATTCGTCCTACACCAGGAGAAAGGCCCAGCCTGGGACACTCAAATGACCATGGCTTTTACTGGGCACGGTGGCACACACCTGTAGTCTCAGCTACTCAGGAGGCTGAGGCAGGAGGATCGCTTGAGCCCAGGAGTTCGAGGCTGCAGTGAGCTATGGTGATGCCATTGCACTCCAGCCTGGGCGACAGAGTGAGACATCTCTAAAAAAAAGGAAGACTGCTTTTTCTCTAAGTGCCTGAGCCCCACTTGAGCTTAGTCAAAACCAGAGCAGCTAAAGGTCCCCAGTGCCCATGTGCCCCTCTTCCAGCAACAGCCCCAGTTTTTGTCTGAGGATTCTCTTCCCAGTGGCTTAGCCATAGTTGGGGGGTGGATAGCTAACTAGGCCTAAACTTACCAGTGGGTCACATTCTTCATGGTTGTAGTGACTGATTCAGAGGTGGGCGTGTGACCTGGTCAATTTAGATCACTCTCGATTTCCCCAGCTGCCTCTTCTAGCCTTTCTGTGGAATTTTAATTTTCCAGTTATAGCTTTACTTTCCTAGCACTCATTCATATTGCCTGGTTATTCCAATTTTATTACTTTTCTTATTTCATGGCTGTATTACTTACCTATTACTGCCTAACTTCCCTAAAACTTAGTGACTTAAATCAACAATACTCATTTATTATCTCTCGTGGTTCTTTGGGTCAGAAATTCAGACAAGGCTTAGCAGGGTGGCTCATCTCCTTCACGTGATACCCGGGGCCTCAGCTAGAAGACTGGAAGGTGGAAGGGCTGGAATCACGTGATTCATCACTTGCTGTCTGGCCATCGATGCCAGGTCAGCTTGGGGTCTAGCTGCGGGGTGTCGTCTGCCAGAACACAGGATTTTGTCTGCCGGGCCTTTCCATGTCGTGTGGGCTTCCTCACGACACAGTGCCTGGGTTCCGACAGCTGGCCAGGGGCTGATCTTTTTAGCGATCTGGCCTCAGATGTCACACAGCGTCACTTCTGCTGTACCCACCGGCTGCTGGCTGGGCAGTCCCAAAGAGCCTCCCCTACCCGGATTTAAGCCAAGAACATAGATCCCACTTGAGTCACGCTGGGAGGACAGCGTGTGGAGTGGATGCATATGTAATTGGAAAATGCCGTTGGTCGCAGTGGCTGACCCTCCTTTGTTAACACTCTTAGGATATGTAGCCCAGGTTTTTTCTTTGTCCAATTTTTTCCCTTTTTTTTTATTTCAATAGATTTCGGGGGTACAAGTTGAATTCTATTACACATATATATGGAAGTCTGGGCTCTTACTGTACCCATCACCGAGTAGTGTATACTGTGCCTCACAGGTAAGTTTCCATCCCCCTCCCCCTCCCACCATCCCCCTTTTGCGTCTTCGTTGCCCATTATTATTTGTTTGGTTTTAGTTTGTTTATATTTTAGCTTTCTGGCACCCCCTACATTGTCATTGTTTCCTCCAAACAGATCTGTCAGGTAAGGCAACTGCAGCAGCTGTCCTGAGCGGAAGCCGTGGCGGTGGCTTCCCCGTTGTGGCCCATCTGTGGGTGGTCCTGCGTCCATGTGTCTTTTTCCTGTCTGTTCTGTTCTCTCTCTTTCATGTTGGAAGCTTTTCCCAAATGAGTCTGAGAAAATGTATAGTGGGCTCTCAAACATCTGATGATCCTTAGCTGTCAATTCTCGCCTTCAAGTGGGGCATAAACAGCTGATTGTGGTCACTGTTTTCTGGGGGATGCTGGAGGCCTGGAGAGGGCATCACCAGAAGACAATAGGATAGAGGCCAGCTTTGGGGCTGGGGGACCCCCAAACATCAGTAGCTGGAGATCTTTTCTCTTAGGCTGTTCACTTTCTCCAGGGATCGATCCTTTAATCTCCTGCCTACTTACATTTCAGAGCTGATGGGAAACAGAGGCCAGGGGCTCCCTGTCTGGAACACAGACCCTTGGTCAGGAGCCTCACCTGCACCCCTCACTGTGTCCAGCATTTCTGAGTCAGGAGTATCTCTGGTTCAAGTCCAATTTGTCCAGAGAATAAACCTCCCGTCTCCTGCCAGGGTGGGGCTGCACAGGGCAGAGTGGGGATCCGGGCACCCTACTGCTCCTCATGTCTTAACCCTCAGCCAAACTCTCCATAGCAGCTTCCTGTGGCCGCTGTACCAAATTACCACCAACCTGATGGCTCTAAACAACAGAAATTTATTCTCTCACGGTTCTGGAGGCCAGAAGTCAAAAATCAGTTTCACAGCTCCCAAACTACAGTGATGGCAGAGCTGCGCTCCCTCCAGAGGCCCTGGGAGAGAATCGTTCCTTGCCTCTTCCAGCTTCGGTGGCTGCCGGCATTCCTTGGCTTGTGGTCACATCACTCAAATCTTTAAGGCCGCCATCTTCAAATCTCTCTCTGCCCTGTTTTCACACGGTCTTCTCCTTCGTGTCTGTGTCAAATCCCCCTCTGCCTCAGTCTATGAGGATGCTCACGGTTACATTTAGGGCCCATCTGGATAACCCAGGATAATCTTCTCACCTCAAGATCCTTCACTTAAACACATCTGCAAAGACCCTTTTCCCAAGTAAGGTAACATTCACAGGTTCCAGCATTTAGGAGCTGGTATCTTTGGGGGCCATTCTTTTTATTTTATTTTATTTTATTTTTTATTCCAGGGTACAAACATTACAGTTACACTTTATGTCTTTGCCTCACCCAAGTGCGGGTTAAAGGCATGCCCTTCCCCCCGCTTAGTGCTCCCCGTGTCCTTTAGTTGTTGATTTGGGGGGCCATTCTTCAACCTGTTAAACCCTTTGGTTTCAGACCCGTGGGGCAACCAGGCCTGTGTCCCTAGCCTTTTGGAAGTTCTGCGAGGGGAGATTTGCTTTCAGTTGGTAGCGCCCTCTGCAGGGACTATTCCTTTGGTAGCTGTCCATACTCCAAAACATCTCTCCCCGGCAGTCGACACACCCCCTTCTCCTAGTTCTTGTAGGCGTATACTTGTTTTAGTCCTTGACTGTCATTTTGGATGACTTTCAGGTAGAAACAGAGATAAACATGTGTGTTCAATATAAAATGCTTAATCCAATGTCTCTCCACACGTTTTAAATATTTTTATGAATAGTTTTATTGCCTCTTTCATTTGTTAAAATATAATATGCTAGTTTTCAAAATATTTTCATACTAAGGACAAGTAGGCCGCTAGAAGTCACACCTCTTACCCAAAAGCAATGGCTAAAATTTGGGTCTATCGTTACAATATTTTTAATATTATCCCCAAATATTATGGCATTTTGCCCCTACATATTTCAGTATATGCCTCTTAAAATATAGACCTTTTCTTATAAAGCCAATATCACATTCAAAGGCCCCCAGTGGATGCCTGAAACCTCAGATAGTGTGAACCCTGCATCTACTATGTTTTTTCATACACATACATACTTACAATAAAGTTTAATTTATAAATTAAGCACAGTAAGAGATTAGCAACCATAACTAATAAAATAGAACAATTATAACAATATATTGTCATAAAAGTTGTATGAATGAAGTCCGTCTCTCTCAAAATATCTTCTTGTATGTGATATTTTCGGAACACAGTTGACTGTGGGTAACTGAAACCGCAGAAAGCGAAACCGAGGGTGAGAGGGGGCTGCGGTGTTTACGTTACCCACATCGTTCCAGATGCTTCGAGACAGTCCAGTAGAGTGCACTGTTCTTCTACAGGAAGACACGAATGTGACTCGGAGCTGATGGCATCGGCTTGGGCCCTGCTCAGATCTCGAACTCTGGCCCTAGGCATTCCGTCCCCAGAGCAGCACCTGTGCTCTGAAACTCAGACTTTTTCAAAAGGCACCTGTTTTCACCCAAGGGCCTCGAACAGCTCATTTTCCAGGCAAAATTATGTTTAGATCAGATGGGGTGTAGGAGAAGGCAGAGACCCAAAATACCGAATTTCTTTCATAGAGGGAACCCCTGGCTACATTTCCTTAAGTTTATGTACAGGCTGCTTTAAAGGAAGAAACATTCAAATATCCTTCCCTTGGATTCTTATTTCAGAATATTATTGAAATATGTATAAGAAAAGGAAATTTATCTTTTTTTTATTGCTGTCAGGGGATGACTTCTATCCCTCCTTCTTATATTTTTCTTCTTATTTTTTTAATTTTTTAAAATATAGAGACAGGGTCTCACTCTTGTTCAGGCTGGTCTTAAACTCCTGACCTCAAGTGATCCTCCTGCCTCGGCCTCCCAGAGTGCTAGGATTACAGGCGTGAGCCACCGCGCCCAGCCCCTCCTTCCTATATTTCAGGAGTTGCCCACTGTGTTCATTTCCTCAGGCTGCTCTAACAAAGTACCACAAACTGGGTGGCTTAAACAACAGAAGTGTGCTCTATCACTGCTCTGGGTGCTGAAAGTCTGAAGCCAAGGTGTCCGCAGGGCCACGTTCTCTCTGAAGGCTCTAGGAAGGGCCTGTCCCATGCCTCTCTCCAAGCTTCCGGTGGTTGCTGGCAATCTCCGGCATTCCTGGGCTTGTAGACGTGTCACTCCACTCTCTGCCTCTGTCATCACATGGCACATTCTTCCTGCGTATCTCTCTGTGTCTCTGTTTTCTCTTCTTATAAGGACATAAGTCGTTGAATTATGACCTTATTTTAACTAACTAATTACATCTGCAAAGGCCCTACTTCCAAATAAGGCCACATTCTGAAGTTCTGGATAGACACACATTCTTGGAGGATGCTATTCAGCCCAGTACACCCACGCCCTGAGTCTTGTTGGGACTTTGAGGATACAGAGCCCACCTACTTCTACAGAAAATGAAAACACCCACTCCCAGTCTCCCTGTCGGGAACTGCACGGGTATGTGGCCTGGGTTTGGTCAAGGGAGTACGCCCACATAGGATTTTGTGTCTGGAGCCAGGGGCGCAAAAAAGCGGGGGTAGGAGAGATTCTTAAAGCCGGTCATGTGTATTTGTCAGCTTTCGCTGTGGTAACAAACACCCCCAAATCTATCTCTGTGGCTTCCAGCAACAAACATACATTTCTCACTCAGTTCTGTGGACCAGCTGTGGGAGGCCAGTGGGTTGGCTGGCTTCCGCTAGGCTCTGACCTACTGGGCTCCAGGCTGTAGGTTGGGTTCAGGTGTGCAAGATGGCAGGAATGTGAGAGCAGGGACAGGAACCCATGATGCTTCTCAAGCCCTCTGCTCAGAACTGGCACACAGCAGTTCACCCAGGTTCCATTGGTCAGTGCAAGTCACATGGCCAAGCCCAAAGTCAGTGAGGCAGGGCAATCTACTCCACTGACAAGGAAGCTCGGGGTGGGAGAAAGGAGAAGGGGCCCTTACTGGAACATAATGGACTGGGTCACGCACCATGGCAGCAACATCCAGGTGCTAGATGGCAGTGGTGTCCTTACTGGCCTGGATCTGGGCTGTGGTTCTGGCCCAATTTCTTATCTGGGTTCTCAAACGGTTCTGTGAGATACCTAGTAGCCTTTGGTAAATTCCTTTCTGGCTTGACTCTGGCAGTTGGCTTCTGTGGCTTGCAATTGAGAGTCCTGAATGAGACACGTGGTATTAACTCCTTTCTGGCCTTGAAAGTGGCCTGGTGGTCACTGGCCTAGTGTCTGTCAGCCCCGAGTCCATCTGTCCACCTGCTCTGGGGCCAGGACTCGGAAAGCCACATTCCAGACTTGGCTGGCTGGCTTTCTGGTGGGGTGAGACCATCTAGAGAAAGACTGGCAGGGAGGAAGAGACGGGCATTCTTCCCACTGCCCACACCCCTGTCCGTGTTGTCTTAGCAACAGGAGTTGGTCCCGGCCTCTAGATTCTTCCGGCACCTCGGCCCCTGCTCCGTTGTGCCCTCTCACGTGCTCCAGCAGCAGCTGGGCTGTGCTCCCTCCTTGGGGTTTCCTGACAGGGTGCTCCCCAGTCGCTGTCCCGGACTGAGGGCCTCCAGCTTGAGCACGTCATCCCCCTGCTGAGCGCAGCTGTGAGGTCTCCTCCTGTCCCAGCCACTGGCTGGCCAGGTGCGGCCTCTGGGCTCTCGGGCTTCCTTGAGCATTTCAAGGAAGATCCACACCTTGTAGTCAGGCGGGGCAGAACGCAGTCCTGTGGCATCACCAAGTGTTGCCCCTGCTGGGCAGTCAGTCCCTGGCGGGAACCTGACTCCGTCTCATGTGCAGATGACCGAGGTGCTGTTTCCAGAGTGTCCCGGCCACAGGCTGGGCAGAAGCTGGTGTGGCTCCGGGCTGCCTCCCACAGTCCTTCCCTCTTCTCTGCTTCATACAAAAGCCCTACTCTCTTTTATTTCCTTGTAGGCCTTGATGGCCCAATAAAACTGAACACTAAGTCATTACCCACTGCAAACTGGTTTCCCTTAACCCCGGGCTGGAAGGGCTCATCTTCAAATGCTGCTGGAAAGGCAAGGGAACTATTTGCCCCAGTGTGTGTTTGGGGTGAGGGCGGTGCGGGTGGAGGAGACTGCCTTCCTAGATAGGGGCGAATCCTACCAAGGCAGGGAAGAAAAGGAAGCAAAATAAAATGGTTAAACTTCCATATTTAAAACATTCATATTCCTTGCTTGGCACTCTATTATGCTGGACAAAAAAAAAGTTCATATTCTGCCTCGACTTTTAAACTGAAATGAACTTAAAAATACAAACAAGAAGTCATGAACTTCAAGTTAACAATATTAAATCAACTTGATGGATGGTGTTTTACTGAAACTGAATCACTGTGAATCACCAGTGTGTGGTTTAAATGGGAGAAAGATAAATTTTCAACTTGATTTTTCTCTTTTAATTTGGATAATGGATCATTATTTGAGTCACTGACATTATCACTATTGATTTTTTCTGAGTTGTGAATAATAAACTTTTTAAATCACCTATCCATTATTTTAATAAGTCAATCAATTTAATCATGCACCCCAAAATATAATACAGAAGACATTTAAATGGCATTTAATGAATGCATTATTGTTTATTTACTGCCGCATGTACTGCTAACACGTACTGTTGTAATTTGGATGGGAAGGATGAGGGAGCTACAAAATCTGTCATCTTGTCGGACCGCACAACTCTCGCCATCTTTCTGTGTTTGAATGCTGGCGAAGTACCTGCCTTCAGTGATACTGCACACAGATTTATCTGCCACGAACGCGGCCTTAACCCAAATGGAAAAGCAGGTTTTAAGATCATGCAGCAGCACTGGGTTCTGGGGTGATCATCGAGATGATCCAAAACGAAAACACAACATTCAAAACTTCTGGTAGAACTCATAGACCCGCAGCAATATGCCTGCAGACCTACTCTGAGTTACTTGGGGAGGGGATTAGGATGAAAAGAGAGGTTGCTCAGGGGCTACGTGCATGGGTCCTGGAGGTATCCAAAGCTGATCTGCAGAAATAGCTTGGGAAGACTCTAACAGATGAGAGGAATTGCAGGAGAGTTTCCAAGGACAAGCATAGACACCTCCTCTACATGCAAGGAAGAGGGCCTCCTCTGGGAAGCCAGGTGCAGTGCTGGCTAGAATGGGGCTCCTTCTGGAGGTAAACACCGTGAGATGTATGATTGCCTTTCCACTGCTCTTCCTTGAAACGTGAGCTGCAAAAAAGGTTAAAATGAATATAGTCTGAAAAGAGAGAGAGAGAGAGAGAGAAGGAACAGTTAACAATGCTTACCCTTGGAAAGTAGGAAGGAGGTAGCCAGAGGACTTTGTTTTCACCTTACCATACTTTGTGCATGTTTAACATAAGCATATGTGATTGATTTTATAATTCATCTTATTAAAGAATACATAGTGCCTTGACTCTCCAAGATCAATAATGTAGCAGAGGCAATGATAACCATACGTCTTGGATTTTCTGGCCCAGCATCTAAGTCTGTTCTTTTGGTAAAGTGTCAGCTCCCTTGATTGTAACGGTAAGTCAAGTTCATCATAGAAAATTTGGAAAATACAGTAAAGTGAGTAGAAACCAAATTCCAACCACTCAGAGAATCACCATTAACGTCTGGAAGTATTTCTCTCTACTTCTTTTTTGAGGTTATACATTTACTTTCCTTGAACACAGTTGTGATCATGATGTGAGTGTAATTCAGTGGTCTTTTTTTTTTTTTTAATTTTTGAGCAATATTATGATATAAACGTTTCCCCTCCGGTTCAGTAAAGGCCAAACACTAAAATTTGAAAGTATATTTTGGAGATTCTGTCTATACTAATTGGTTAATTTTTTAAAAACCCCAAAACCAAAAAGCCCTTTTCATTTTACGATAATCATGGACTCACAGGAAGTTGCAAAAATAGTACAGAGAGTCCCATGTACCCTTAACCAGCTTCCCCTAATGGTAACACCTGACATAGTTATAGCACAGTATCAAAACCAGGAAATTGACACTGGTATAATCTACAGGCCTTATTCAGATGTCACCAGTTTTTTCATGTATGCATTTGAAAGAGTGCGTGTATGCGTGCATCTATGTGTGTGATGGCCTCAATTTTATTTTATTTTATTTCATTTATTTTTTTTAAAGGCCTGTCAAGTGAAGCAGTGGGAGAGGAGAAGGAACAAAGAAATCTAACCTGTTGTGATCAGTTAGTTGTAAACACCACTGCACTTGGAGCTCAATTTTATTTTTTAATTTTATATTTAATTAATTAATTTATTTATTTTGAGACAGGATCTCACTCCGTTGCCCAGGCTAGAGTACAGTGCTGTCAACATAGCTCACAGCAACCTCAAACTCCTGGGCTCAAGCAATTCTCCTGCCTCAGCCTCGTGAGTAGCTGGGACTACAGGCACGCACCACCATGCCCAGCCAATTTTTCTATTTTGTTTTTTTAAATAGAGACAGAGTCTAGCTCTTGCGCAGGTTGGTCTCCAACTCCTGGCCTCAAGCAATCCTCCCACCTGAGCCTCCCATAGTGCTAGGATTATAGGTGTGAGCCACCGCACCTGGCCAGCTCAATTTTATTTTTAAAGGTAGAGAAACCTGAGGCTCAGAT
>RJWJ010008702.1:42557-52620 GCA_004363605.1 Indri indri
GAAGATTGGTTTTAGTAACCAGGAGATCCAAGCTTGGTTCTGCCACCAATTGCAAGATGTTGGGGAACCTTTTAAATTTCTATCCACTTCAGCGTCCTCCCCATAAAATGGGAGTGACCCCACAGCGCCCTCCTTCTAGGGCTATTGTGACCTAGACACAATGCCCACAGAAAGACAAGTGCATTAGAGAGACACGCAATGTCGTTTTAACCCCCAAATCTAGGAGCCCTCCTAAAAATGTTCCAGATGGGAAAACTCTAAACAAACTCCCAAAGCTACAGTTAAAATATTTAAGTAAATCGAATATGTATAGTGCAGTTACATTTTATATGAATTTGAACTGTGGAAATCTGAAATAATGTAAAAATATGAATAAAGCCTCATATTATGCCCCGTAATTGAAATACAGAAGCCTGCCCAATTAAAAAACTAATCAAGAGTCCCTTCATTTCAAAATGGGTGGGCCTTGAGATTGTACCTAGTTCATGATATCGCCACAGGGTGGCACCACTCTAGCGGGTAAACAGAAATACACACGTTATCCTAAGTCAGTGAGGTGGGAACTATAGCGTCCTTTACGTGAGTATGTTGGGACTTCAAGGTGTGCTGGAGTTTCGTCAAGAGGCCTTGTAAGTGCTCTGGCTGGAAAACACACCAGTGTTGCAATCACTTTTGCAGAGAGGTTAGCTGAGGCAATGTGCTATGCGGAAGGCCAGTCACTGTGATAGCATTTGTGATAGCATGTGAGAGCATTCTGCAAGATACTGGAGGTGGTGCAGAGAGCAAAGGCTCAATGAAAGCACAACAATACCACAATGGTTGTAGAATTTGTGCTCTGAAGATCTCACCCCCGAATGTAGAGTTATTCTCACGGAGAAATTATTCTCGAGTTTTAAGCGATGCGAGCCTCCAGAAACCCGTCGTTCTCATGAAATGTGATTGACTTGATCAGATTCTGATCCCTAGGAGACTACCTGGGCTGGGAAGGAAATCCTGCCCTCCCAGCCTTTCCCAGAAAACCCAGTTCAGTCCAGGATACAGAAGAAACTAACAGTTTTTTAGCTCCATTTTGTGCCCAGTTATTCTTGCCCACCTTCTCTCATTCCATCCTTGTAGCTCTGCCTGGTTCCACTGTGCCCTCCACCCGACTAGTCTTTTGTCAATGTCTCCTCCTTCCTTCAACAGATGAGGAAACTGAGGCTCCAGGAGGTTAAGCAATTTGCCCAAGATCACAGAGATGACAACCAGTAGAGCTGGGATTTGACCCTAGGTTATCTTGCCACCAAAGCCCACCCTTGTTTCCGTACACCAGGGTGCTTCTAAGCTATGCTTGCACTGTTATCTCCACCTTCTAGAATTCAGCAGGAATAAACAGGTGTCTGCCTGTGGTGAGGGTGGAGGGAAGGTATTTCTCAATAAGATATCATTGTGCTTTCATAAATTACTTGAGCATTGCGAAGCGTCCTTGGATGGGATGATTTTGAAGATTGTAAACGGTCGCACCTTCTCTCCAGACATAATGTCACCATGGTGTGGTTAACATGGCAATGGTATGTCAATCAGCAAACTTCTCAATCAGTGATTCACTTGCGAGATTTTATTTTAGTGAGTCAGCAGGCTTTTCATTTCCTGGAGTCAAGGAGAGGTTGATGCAGGCAGCGCGGAAAGGGTAGAAAATCCCAACATAGCAGCAAGGACAGAGTGTCAAATGTTTCCTAGTTCTTTGGGAAATCGGAAGGTTATTTATCCATTCACTTACCAAACACAGATGAGGAAATAAAAGCATGAGACCCTGGATAATTTGCTCGTTGCCATATAACAGGCTGGCACTGCCTTATAAAATAGCATCACTCTGAAAGTAAAGTGGCTGTGTTCTTGATTAAATTAAAAGTAGACATGCAATTGAATTTCATAAGTATAATCATAGGGGACTTACATAACACCAAAATCCTTTTACATCTGTTATCTTAATTTATCTCTGCACAACCTCCCCCAGCTTTGCACAGACTTTTATTATAGCACTTATCACCCTGTAGTTAATGTTTAGTGTATATGTCAGTCTCTACAGTTGGTTTATGACCTTCTTCAGGGCAGAGACCCTGCCATATTAATGCATCTAGACGGCTCTAGCACTTGGCAAGGTATTAGTTAGGACATGTTTCCTTGAAAAACCACACGGAAACCCACTGGGTGCAGTTTAGGCAACAAGGGGGCTTTGTTTCAAGGAGCCCCAGGGCAGGGGTGCAGCCGCGTCTAGGACGACCAGGAACCTGGCTGTCTCGCAGTTCCTCACGTCTCGTATCTGTCTCATTAACACTTCTGCAGTAGCGTCTTTCATTGCCTCCTGATCCACCGGGCTGAAAACTTGGCTGCCAGCATCTCCCGAGTCAACATGCTACTTGTCCAGCCCTGCACCGAGAGCCTCGATCGCTCTCTGGGCCCCAGTCTGCAGGGGCCGAGGCTCTGATTGGTCCCGCCTCCGTGAGGTGTTCACCTCTCCTCCAACCAACTGTGGTTAGAGGGGTGTGGTCCAACCGTAGGCGCTAGGTTGTTCCTATGGTAACCATGTGCCTGGGCAGGAAGGAGGAAGGCATGGTTCCCAGAAAAAAAAGGACAGGGGGCAGGGCCGCTCAAACAATAGGGGGCCAGGTGCGTATGTACTTGGCGCTCCATGAATGCTCCCTGGCCTGCCTTGCTGTGAGTGCCGCGGCGATGCCGGCCTGCTTAGTTCCCCGAGCACACCTGCCCTTCCCGGCCTCCGAGTGCCCACCTGCTGTCTTCTGTCCCCGACGGCCCTCCCCGATGGCACCGCCTTGGCCGGGCTGACCTCTGCTCTTCCTCTGGGTCCTTTGGATTCGCCACCTCTTTAGAGGACCTTTCCTGCCCTCCTGTACTATGTCTTCAAAACACTCACAGTTCCACGTTTAGTCCCTGTCTCCCCCACCCACGACTGTAAGTTCCAGAGCAGCCCGAGGCCCTACAGAGCTATCGGCCCGCAACCTGCGGGGAGCTCACGCCCCATTGAGGAAACCTTTGGCCAACGCAGATGGGAGGACTGGATACACTCTTCCCCTCTCCTCGATGGACTGCCGGGAGGTGACATTACGCGTGTAGAGGGTGGTCCTGCAGGCGGAGCCTCCTCCTGTTGACTGTGGCTCTTTCTCACCTCCCTTCCCTTGTCCCTCCTTGCTGCTCTCGGGCTTGCGCTCCCGAGAGTCCTAGCAAATAGGCCTTTCTCGGGCGCTGCTCTCTGGGGAACCCAGGCCAAGCTACCAACGCAGGCTGGCGTAAGTCAAAAATTAAGTGTATTAAGTACAGTGCTTAAACGCTGTCAGAAGTCCCTCTCCACGTCCAGCCTCTGCTGTCCTCCGCAGTGGCTGTACGCTTCCTCAGGCTCTCGCTAAATGGAGGCGAGCTTGCTGCCAGCAGCTCCGGCTTGCTGGTAAGTGCAGAGAATGCACCTGTCCCCATGGCTTCCGCCTAAGTCCCAAAGTTCTCCTCCGTGGACTCTGATTGGCCCACGCAGGGTCATGTGTTCTCCTCGGACCAATCACTGTGGGGGGTGAGAACCTAGCTTGGCCTCCACGTGTCCCACCCTCCTTCCAAGTTTCAGGAATAGGGGTGCCCTGGGAGAAGGGGCAGGGTGAGGCCCAGGAAGTGCCAGATTGGGCGTGCTATGAGAGAGGGAACACTACAGACGCAGAGGGCAGGGAGTCTGTGATCGCCATTCTCCCCATCCAGTGCAGACCCATGGGGACGGAACAAGGGCGGACTTGGGCAGCAGCTCTCCAAGCAGTCGGGGCGGGAGGCAGGAGCCGGGCCAGTCCCCGGGAGCAGGCTCTGTGGCCCAGGCCTGGTGTCCAGCTGGGGCTGATCTCCTCTCCTGCAGCACCATTGGGGCCTGTCTGCCCCACCTCTAGGCTCCTGACATTTCTCCACGGCAGACAGAGGGAACTTTCTGCAATGTCCTGCGATCCTGGAACTACCCTGCTTAAAAACCTTCCTGGGTTTTCCACCTAAGGGCTTTTGCTATTGTTATTTTATCTTTAATTTTGTTTACTTCTCTTTTACTTCTTTGAATAAGTAATAATGCACATGATTTAAAGTTCAAAATAATGCAAAAAGAAATATAGTAAAAAGAGATGGAGAGTCCCACCCATTTAGCCACCAGTTCCCCTGTCTGTCTGCCACCATGCTGCAGGGGCCCGAGAATCCTTCCAGGGTGGTCTACGTGTACAGAAGCAAATAGAGAGGGGGGAAGGGACAAACTCTATAGTGCTCTGACTGCATCCCCTCTGACTCCAGCCAGGACTACCCTTTTTCTCCCTTTACAGCTCACCTTTTTGTATAAGATTTTATTTGAAGCGAGGATTCCTGGTGCTCACAAAGGTTTGAAACTGCTGATTAACCTGATAAAGGACCCATAGCCCTTCTCCTGGCCTGGCCCGTCTTAACAGCCCCAGCTGCTAGATCCTCCAAGCCAGCTCAAGTTTTGGCCACACCAAGCTACTCACCATGCCCCATTTACGTCCTGCGTGTTCTCGTCTTCAGCTTTGCGTGTGGCATTGCTATAACATCCTGATGCCTGTCATTGTTTCTCTGTGGTGAGTTCAGCCTTTAGGATCTACCTCAAATATTGCCACCTGCGTTAGTCATCTATTAACAAATTACCCCAAAACTTGGCAGCTTAAATAACAAATATATATTACCTCCCACCTTTTGTGAGGGTTGGGAATCTGAGAGTGGCTTAGCTGAGTGGTTCTGGCTCAGGTTCCCTCATGAGGTTGCAGTTAAGCTGTTGGCCAGGGTTGTAGTCTCATCTGAAAGCTTGACTGGGGCTGGATGAACTGCCTCCAAGCTCACTCATGTGGCTATTTGCAGAAGGCTTCATTTCCTTACCACGTGGGCCTTTTCCATTAGGGTTGCTTGTGACACGGCAGCTGGCTTCCTCCTGTGTGCGTGACCCAAGAGAATGAGAGAGAGTGCACCCAAGAAGGAAGCCACGGTCCTTTAAAACCTAATGTCAGAATTTCGTATCATCGCTTCTACCTTATTTTATTGGCCACACAGAACAACCCTGGTGCAATGTGCAAGGGGACCGTGCAGGAGTGTCAATACCAGGAGGCAAGGGTCCCAGGGCCATCTTGGAGGCTGCCCATCATGGCTCCCGTGGTAGTCCTCTGGGGATCTGCTCTTCCTACATACTTCCTGCAAGGCTTTTCCATGCTGTGTCATGGGTGCTTTGCCTGGTTTTGCCTGGTTTCCAGATTGCAAACTCTTTGAGGGCAGTGGCTAAATCTTATTCATCTTGCCCTTCATTTTTATCCCCATGTACTTTTTAATATAGCATATATATTCAATAAATGCCAAATTAATGCTGAATGCATTATTAAATGAATACATAAATGAATAAATTAGTGACTCCCTGGATGGATAGTTCAAAAAACTATAGGAGATAGCATGAAATAGTATATGATTAATTTCCCTCATTTCTGCTGGTCAAGATACCTAATGAGTTGTTACTCAAATCTTGCTTCCTTTTTCTCTGGTTACCTTTAAAACTCCCCTTCCCCACTGTGGCCCTGGTCCTCGTATTGGAATAACAACATCCTGCCCCCTAGTCATAGCTGATTGGGCACCTGACCCAATCTGGGCCAATGGGCTCCTTCTCTAGGGAATTTGAAATTGGAACTAAGAGATGCTGAGCTTCAGTGTGGATTCTTTCCTGTCAGGAGAACATGAAAACCTGGAAACTCTTGGCAATAGCAATTCTTTGCTCCATGGACTGGGGAGCAGAGAAAGCTGATCTGTCACAATAGGAATGAGAACAGAGAAATGCAAATGAAGAGAGTGAGTGAAGATGGGCTTAGGGTCGTAAAAGCACTCAGCTCCTGCTGCTAGTCTGATCCTGAGAATCAGCTGCATCTTTCTTCTTGGGCCCCATGAGATACCCTTTTATTCCTATAATAAATGAGGTTTAAGCAGTGGTGTGCTGGAGCCGGCTCACATTGGCTCATGAGAGCCAATTGTGCATATTTCTTCAGTGACATCACATTGGTAGCTTGAAATGAGCCATGGGGGCGGTATTTACACCACAGCAATTGGCAATTGCTACCAATAAGGGATCCCAGCCTAAGAGCTTGTTATTAAACCTTTACAAGCACACCACTGGCTTTAAGGCAGTGCTGGGGGGATTTCTGTAAAGCTCAAAGAGTCTTTCTGACTGAAACATTAGCTGGGCAAATTCCTGTCTGTGCTTCAAGGCCTGCTAGGTCTCCTGTGAGAAGCCTCCCCTGATGTTTGCAGGAAGCTAGTTCTCTGTGTATTCATGGTGCCTAAGGGACACTGTGAGACAGACCAGAACTCTGAGGGTTACGTGACATAGGCCATGGATAAAACAGAGACTCCACCTAGGCAATAATTGCCATTGCTCTTAAGAGTGAAGTCCAGGCCAGTCTCTGAGCAGTGGCCCTTGCCCACCTTGTGTCTCCAAGCTCTTTCCTGCTGGCTTCTCCTCTCCCCACCTCACTGTCACTCTGTCCTCACACCTGGCCCCACAGCCTTCTCAACCTCTGGCTCAGAGTCTCTAGCTGACGAGCTGTCAATCATTTGGAGAACCTGATAAAGAGCATGGACTCTCTGTAGGGGAAACGCACAGACGCACAAACATGAGCATAGCGTTTCAGTAGATGCATGGACCAAATACCTTATTTTTTGGAAGGCTTTCTTGACTCCCACATCCTGAGTGTCCCCCTCTGCCCCAAACATACTTCTATCTCAGGATTTCAGCACTTTTCAATTTACATTTATTTTCAAGTCTTTTACTACACTGGGAGCTTCTCCAGGGAAGCACCTATTGCTGTCTTATTCATGAGTACATGCATGACTGAGAGATGCCCGGGTGTGTCCCAACACCTAATTTCTAATCATGAGATCAGGGTGTAGCTACAGCCACAGCCCAGCTGTCTAAGCACAAAGGTGTGTCACTGAGGACGGTATTAACGTTGCCAAAGGACGGAGATGCCAACAAAAGATAAACCTGGTGCACACAAAAAACGAGCCGGAATCGCCATGGCCAGCGTATTCCCAGCACCAGTGGGAAGAAGGGGCTTGGGGGTGTGGGGAAGTGCCTTGGGCAGAGGAGAAGGAGCACCTCAAGTGTGGTGCCAGGGAAAGAACCCGAACTTTGGGGTCCCAGACATCTGGGTTCCAACTCCAGCTCTGTCACTTGCGGCTTGTGACTGGGAGCAAGTCACCTTGTCTCTCTGAGCCTCGGTTTTCTTACCTGTCAAAATCTACTTTACTGAGTCACTACGAAGATTCAGAGACATCTGTGTGATGTGCCAGGTATGCAGGAGACGGTCAATAAAAGTGAGTGTCTCCTTTTTCTGTATTTCTGTATCCTGTTGGTCCTATGTACAAAAATCCAACTCTATTCAATACAAAACAGGAAATTTATTGCCGAGTGTGGCAGAGACTGCCAACTGTCCCCCAATTTTTGTTATCCCCTTCTTAACATGGTAAAATGATTTTTAGCTAGGTACAAAGTCTCTTGGCCAAATAGATTACATTTTCCCCTCAGCCTTCCTTGCAGATTGGCATGACCTAGTTACTAAGTTCTAGATAGTGGAATGGGAACAGATGTGATAAATATCCATCCCTTTCCTCTTTTTGTTTGTCCTTCTGGCTGGAACAGGGGTGTGCTGGCAGGAGGCAGAGCAGCCATATTGGTCCATGAGGCAGAAAAATGAATGTTGAGGATGCAGAGAAAAAGATAGAAGGAGGCTGAGTCTCTAACGACTTAGTAGAGCAGAGGTGCCATGCCAGCTCAGACTTCTAAGTGCAAGAGAATTAAACTTCTATTTGTTTAGCCATTGTTAATCTTTGGGTTTTGTTATAGCAGCCATACCTGTACTCTATCTAATACTCAGTAAGCCATTAAGGAGCTCACGGCATCCAAGACAGAGCCAGACAATCAGAAACCAGGAAGAGCAGGCACCAGGACAGGTCTGGGAATCCCAGTCAGGAGCTTGTAGACAATGCTCGAACGGTTTGGGCTTTGACTATTGAGAGTTCATTCAGTTGGCTGCTATATCGCTTTGACATACAGACATCATTTTGTTTATTGTGCACATCCTTCCCTTTGGCACAAGATGTTCAGGCTCGATTTGTAACTTCCTTGCCCTAGCCTTGGAATCAGCAATTTCAATAATGAGTTTTAGTTCTTTGAGTGGAGAAGGGTAATTAGGAACCAAAATCTGGGTGCTGGGCAAGCTTATTGCTACTGGGCTATCATTGCTTCCTTCTAGCTAGGAAGAGCCAGGAAATTGTGTGTGTGTGTGTGTGTGTGTGTGTGTAGATACATACCTACATCTATATCAATTTCCATATCTACATTTCTATATTTGTTTTGTTTTGTTGTTTCTTTTTTGAGACAGAGTCTCACTACGTTACCCAGCCTGATTTTGAACTCCTGGACTCAAGTGATCCTCCCTCCTCAGCCTCCCAAGTAGCTGGGATGACAGGCACATGCGCCCATGTCCGGCTGTACCTATATATTTTTGAAAACTATGAGTTGGCACCAACATCTCCAATTCCAATTTAGCCCCACAGGGTCTACTCTAGTCTGTCCTCTTTTTCCACAGGCAGTGTTGTTCTCTTCTCTGACAGTGAGAAACCACGTCCCATTGTCCTCAACATGTCCTCAGGAACCCAGCCTTTGCCCACACAGGTCACGTCCTCCTGCCTGGCACTGCCATGTACGATGGCCACGTCCTCAGCCCTGACCAAGAGAAAGGGGAAGAGACGAGAGTCAGTAAAATAGCCTCAATCCCTCTGCTTTCCCCTGCCCACCAGATAGCCTCCTCGTTACACTTTGGCTTCCAGCCTGGCTCGCTTGCAGGGACAGAGTGAACTGACCTCCCAGAGAAAGCATCTCTGCCTCATCCCTGGGCCTTGAGGAAGCTGAGATTGGAATTGTCTTCTGCTTGGAGAAACAAGGCGTTAATGAAGGTGCTGAACCGCAGGACACCTGCAAAGAAGGCTGGAGGAAGGTGACCTGAGAGCTTCTCCAGCACTCGCCCGGGGCGGGAGTCCCACCCGTGCTAGGGTGCCCGATGCTAAGGTAGCTGCTCTTCAAGAGCACCCAGCTAACCCCCTTTTAACCCACCCCCGAGCACAGCTGCAACAACAAAAGCAACGTTTGCTACTATGTGTCAGCGTGACTTTGTGTGCCAGGCAGTGGGCTGCAGGCTTTGCATAATTTATCTCTTTTTAGTCCTCACAGCAATATTAGGACAAGGCACTATTGCTGTGCTCATCTCGCAGATGAGGATATTGAGTCTAGAGAAGTGAAGGAACCTGCCCAAGGTCACACAACAAGCATCAAGGTGGGAACTTGAACCCTCTGTCCTGTTCCCACCCTGTCTCCCTGCCCCCACGGCAGTGCTCTTCGGACTCCCACCTGCTGCCTGAAGCTGCCCCTGCTCTGGCTGGTTCTGGCTTTGTCCGAGAAATAGAGCCCCAGGCTCACAAATGACATCAGTACCAAGCTTTTAAAAAAAGTATTACTGTGTACTATCTCACAAATACAGAATAAAATACATAACATACATAAGTAAGTCATAAAGCATAACAATAACACAACCCCCTGCCCCAGAACCTACCTCCCAACTTAATACACTAACACGTTTTTTAAAAATTGCCTTAATCTTTTGTATTTTTAGATATCTGTTGTGTTTTCATAATGCAAAACGTTTCTCAATTTAATCTCCTAACTGGAAATCTGAATTTCCCCTACAGGCTAACCAGCTGTCTCCCTCTGCCATCTGTCCCCAGAGGGGCAGGTCCTTGACTACTGAATTTTGGCTTTTGTTTTTCTTTAAATTAAAAAAAATTATTAATTTATTAATTTACTTTTTCGAGACAGAGTCTCGCTCTGTCGCCTGCTCTAGAGTGCTGTGGCATCAGCCTAGCTCACAGCAACCTCAAACTCCTGGGCTCAAGCGATCCTCCTGCCTCAGCCTCCCGAGTAGTTGGGACTACAGATGAGCGCCACCATGCC